>JAPKLY010000144.1:291298-303120 GCA_026898435.1 Prunella vulgaris | reverse complement strand
AATAATAATAATAATAATAATAATAATAATAATAATAATAATAATAAGTGATTAACTCTTATACTATTTTTATAAATTTTCTTTAATCATAAAAAAATAAATCTAATAAAATATTATGTCTTGATTTTATTTATCTAATTCTCTTTGGTATTATCATTCAAAGAGTGACTAAATATTATAATATATTTTTTAATCGTAATAAAATAATCTTATAAAATATTATGTTATTGATTTTTTTAACAAACTCATATAATTTTAAAAAATTATGGAGTAGGTTTCTTGTGAACTCGAGTTCACATGAACTTGTATTATTGTTATGTGTAATCACTTTTACTGTTATTCATATATGTTATCATTGTTATAAAAATATACTTGATTTTTTAACAGTGATACATGTATATATATATATATATATATATATATATATGAGAGGGATAATTGAGAAACCCGAATTCACCGTAAACTCGGGTTTGTACAAGTTTTTGTCAAAATTATAATTCAAATCTTTTTTTATTATCTTTAAATATAAAAAAATAAGTTTTAAATACTTCTTAATTTTCTTCAAATATGACAAAATAATTTTATAAAAAAATTTAATTTTGACCCTAATCTCAATTCTATAAATATTTTAAATGAGAAGTTTTTTCTTACAAAATATATTTTAATTCTAAATGAGTATTATTTCTAAGAGATAAGTTATTTTATTATCTGACTTATTTAATTATTTTTAAATTTTGATTTGTATAATATTTCTTTAAATCAGTATAAAAAATTAAATAAATTAAAGAAAATCGATTATCTTATAATTTAATATTATATTTATAAAAAAAATATTAATTAAATAACAAAAATATATATAAATTTTTCTCTTATACATATAATTTTTATCTTATACCGTGAAATTCGCGGGTATTCATACTAGTAAATTACATATACAAGATAAATAAGTTAAGAAAATAAATAAACTCATAATAAGTAATTATTAAAATAATTTACATTGAGAATAAATAATATACATACATATAATGTACATGTAAGTATATCAACGGCATTTAAAATTGTATAATAGAACTAATATATATTTATATTTTGCATATATAAAAATTCTATATAATAATTTTAAATACATTTCTCATTTAAATTTAACAATAAGATTATAACATACACATGTTTTTTCAATTAGTTGCCTAAATAAAATATACTTCCTCCCTCCCAACTCTTTCTTCCAGTTTTATTATTTTTTGTGAGGAGAATATTATAAAAGTGTGAAGAAAGAGTTGAGACGGAGATAGTATATTTGATGTGGAATAGAGAGATAAGTAAAATACATATTTGATATGAAAGATAGATAAATAAAATATATATTTGATGTGCAAGATAAAATTTATGTAATTGATATTGAATTATGTAACGAGGGAAAGACCGGTCCCTCATATTCACTTTATTCATATCGGACCTCATAATATTCCGTAATATCTTCCGACATATTGCATTAAACTACGTGCAAATATTTGAGTGTATTTTTCATGGACGGAGGGAGTATTTTTAAAAAATAAAATCTCATATAAATTTTTTTCCCAATAATTTATGCCCTCCAAAATAACTCTTAACCCTTTTCTACCTCATCTTTTACATAGTTGACAAACACCAATTAACCATAGACCAGAAGTTTCCAAGATGATACCTACCCTCATCGGAGTCAACATAAATACAGTAGATGTTTGTAGCTTTCACATTTTCCATGCCATGTTCACATTGCGAGGCTCAGCACTTGCTGCTCCTAATTTCTTATTAATTAATGCAATTAATAATATTTTTCTGACATAATTATATATATATATATATAATTATTTTCACGTGTCATTTCCAAATGGGAGGATGATGAACGTAATTATTGAATTCGACAGTTGAGCATGATTAATCCAAGTCAAGGCATCTGATATAATCAAGGGTGTAAATGACGATCGGCGGGCGGTCGACCATCTTCAAGCGCCAAGGCCGCTAGGCGGCGCCAAGGTTTTGTAATATATTTCTAATTATTTTAAAAAAAATTCTACTAATATTTATTTTTCTAATAAAAATATACATTTCACAATAAATAGTAAACTTAAAATAAAACATAATTAATAGTTTAATATTAGTTAATAGTTATTAGTATAAGACTATAAGTATTACTTTAGTTTATATTAGTTTATTTAATAAATATTAAATACAGACTTTAATTTTAAAAATCCGTCAAAAGGCCTCCTTCATGCTTCAGTAAATAAAGTCATAAACATAACCTTAAAAAAAAAATCCAAAAATCCGCCATAATCATGTCACCGCCGAGGCCGCCTAGGCGACGCCAAATCTGCCGTCCGCCATTTTTCATCGCCAAGGCCTAGGCGGCCGTCATTTGCATCACTAAACTGAATAAGTATTATAAACATAGTTAAGTGGTGCACTAAACTCAATAGTTGAAATGGTTTATATTAAAAAATTAAATTTAATTATACTATAAAGTATATAAATTAATTATACTGAAAATTAATAATATTATAAATTTTTTAGTGTAATCAATACACAATTTTCAGTAAAATTAAATTTAACTTTTCAATATAAAAAATCTCAGCTGTTAAATGAGAGTACATCGTGTATTTAGTATTTACACACGTGACCTTTGCAATGAAAATCTTTCTATACTTAGGGCCTGCTTGGTTGGGGGTAATGAGGGTGGGGAATGAGAATGAATGGAGATTAATGAGGATTCATTACTATTAGTAGTGTTGTGTATTATTTATTTTATATGAATGAGATCATAAAATCAAGTTAAAAAAAAAAAATCACTAACTACACAGTAATTACCCCTTAATAATATCCTTTGTAGTATTTCATAATAAGGATAAATGACCCGTGAATATACCCTTTATCTTAATAATCCAAAAAGTAAAACAGAAAATGGAATACGAAAAATAAAATAGAAAATCTACTAAGCCATTTATTATTGTTTGATTTTCAATTCAACCCTTTTAATATATTTATTGAGATAGTTGTGCAAAAATTAACCTCGAACCTTGTTGAATATCATAAAATCCAAAATATTAGGTTGAGACCATGTCGTATGCAAATTTATATCTTTATATAATACAGCTAATCAGTTTTTGTATAATAACCCCTTTACTTCTTTTGATTACATTCAACTTGCAACATTAGCTAGCATGTACATGTTTGCCTTAGATAAGTTAAAATAAATTATACTATTTTATTTAATTTGATATTTAATTTAATAAAAAAAGCTCAAGATTAATAAAAAGTTTAAGACTTAAATTTAACTTATCTTATGAATGATAAATAATATTATCTTAGGAAAAATATATAATAGAAATCTATTGTATTTAATTTTACTAAAATACTTCTCTTATATTGAGAAAAATGACCATAATTCACTTTATTTTTATTTATGGTATGGAATGCAAAATTCCCAATTACATATTTTTTATTATTAATCCTACAAAATTATCTTACATTATTATTCCTAATCAATTAATCTAAATATATTATTTAATTCACAAATAATAATTTTTAAATTATAATTTTAACTAATTTATCTTAAATTATTTATTTTATTCATTGAATCAAATAAACGAGCATGACCTAGGTTTGGATATATTATTCATTTCAATTATTCCCTCCACACACGATTTCTTTAGTATATACAAGGACACATAAAATAAAATTTTAAATAATGAGTTCTTGTTTTAAAGAATAATTTTGCAAAAAAAAAAAAAAAAAATTGTGTATATGAATAAAAATATAATGATAAAACTGTTGATATTGTGATGGCAGATATTTATAGAATATTTTCAATTATATATATATAAAAGTTGTGTAGAAAGGAACAAAATATGAAAAGCCAAAAGTAATTGTGCAATTGTTTATTATTTACCAAAAATATTATTTTAAGCGTCTTATTCAGAAGTCCACACCTCTTCTTTTAACTCTTTCTATTTCTTTTATACATCTAATATTATATTTTTTAATTTCATTATAATATAAATAAATAAATAAATATAAACAAATGAAAGCTTTGAAGGGAGATAAAAAGAGTACTACTCCCATCCTTTATATATACAAACCTGCATGTACAAATGCATACTCTCTACTCCCCATCAATTTTCAGACTTTAAATGACATTCATTTAGAAAAAAAATATTTTATTAAAATTTTAAACCAATGAATTAAAATATTTTAAATTTGATTAAATATTATGAAAAAAATTATAAGAGCGTGAATGCTATTATGTAATCGGAAAAAAATATGAAAGCTGTTAAGACTTGAGAGATAGTAACATGCAATAAATAAAATCAACAATGCAAAGCCATTGGACGCCTGAATGTGGACACAAACGTCCTTTTATGAAATTTTTATGTTGACTAACAAATTTAGCATTTCACCTAACTCCACAATCCACATATAAACAAGAGGATGCAGACATGCAATGGTCAGCGGTTCATAGAAAATAATAAAATGAAAAAGGGAGCAAAATAACCACACCAAAAGTAACAATTGTAGGAGCAGATTTTGTTAATCCATTTTCACAACAGTAATTTTCAAGCAGTTGGTTGCATTTACAGTAGATATTTACAAAATGAACAAAGCTCGTCCATTAGCACGAAAAACCGCGTCCATCCTATAGGCTAAAAAGCTTCCTCTGGCTTGAGAAAATTGTGGTACTCCAATTGTGTCATCTCCCCACCACTTGCTGTGTCAAACTTGCACCGGTAAAAACTGCATATCGAATAAATATCATGTTGGGTTGAACAACCACACAAGTGGATGACTATTTAGAGAGTGTTGAGGCATCATACAAACAAGAAGCCTAGCAGCTATTATATGTGATGAACTAGAACAAGCTGGAAACTTCATAATTAGATGATCTGTCAGATTGAGACTAACCTTCCGTCCAAGCCAAGAATCACCACAGTGTTCTTCTGGTGACCGAATGCAACAATATATTGATACCCTTCCGGCAAACGGAACTGAGCCACTGACCATTCTGAGCTGAAATACTTGGGTAGCACTCCTGCCAAAATACAAACAAACTAATGTAGCCCCATTGTTGTATAACGAGAGGCAGCATATACTTCATACTTACTCATAAACAACAATTACCATCCTCAGCCTCACTGGATAAGACAAGGGAAATACCCCAAGTTTCTCTACTTGCTAACCATCAAAAAGTCAAACAAAAGAAACCAAACAAAATATTTGCTACAATAGACAAACCCCGAGAGGCTAACACAAATCCAACTTTGCTAGGGGATAAAAATTAAACACAAGTTTTCTCTTAATGACATTCTTTCACATTCTATTGTCCTCCATGACCTAAGGACAGAAAGTTGTATAACACATTTCACTTGTCATTAGGTCATTAAGGACAATAGAATGTAAAAGAATGCCATTAAGAGAAAAGAGAAAAAATGCAACAAACATTATATTTTGATGAAAGACAGAGAATAACAGCAACAAACACTATACCTTTAATGAAAGACAGAGAAGAACTAGAACCCACAGCAGAAGGATTCGGAGGACTACTTGACCTCTCAGTTCCGACATTTCCAGAATTAACCTTAAGCGTGAAAACATGAACAGTGCCCTTATCGCTGGAGACTGCTAGCCACTGGGCTGTAGGTGAAAACGCCACACTATATATTTCTGCCCTATCTGCACCCCTACGTACCTGCATCATAATCACAATGGGTTCCTTATATGGCATCTTTTCATAGATACATAATTTGAGCACAAACAGCAGACAACCAACAAAGGTATAACAAAATACAAGAACAGAAACAAAAAAGCAACTTCCTATAACACATCAGACATAAATTTCCATGTACAATGTTCCAGGTAATTACACTTCTAAATAAAAGGGAAAAGATAAAAAAACAAGGCCAAGGTTAGGATACAATGGTATTTCATGTTAAAACTCAACATCCTTAACATTTTAGTATATGTTTGTTTCGTGACTTGCCGACTTGCCCAGCCGGTTTTTTGGCATTGCATTCTCAAGCCACGTTTATAACGAGACTCAAAATGATATATTTACTGCACTCTATAAAAAAACTACTTTATCATGTACCACCCTATCCCCTTCATATTCTCCCAATAACACTAACATCTCATATATATTATATATAGAAAAATAATACAATATCAATTACTTCATCACATATTCACATTTATGCAACATAAACAAGAATTCTTCCTTTTCTTATATTTTTAATAAGAGAAACAAGAGTTCAACCCTACTAAAATTTCCAAACTGACACCCTATTTACTACTCACTGAAATTTCAAATCCTAAAGGAATTTGAAGTCTTGTTTACGCCATACTCCCGTAGCAAACATACCCTTAGGTTGTATTTGTTTTGGGATTTATGTGTGCGGAGCAAGTCAAGAATTTAGAATCTAGAAATTTTGAGTGAAGTGTGAATATCAATATATGTGTTTGTTTTGGGATTTGAATAGGGTGAGATTTAACTTTATGTCAAATCAATATTAGGTTCTATAGGTATTTGTAGGATAGGTTCTATAAGTATTTGTAGGTGTTGATTAAATATGGGATTTGAAAACTAGATTCTAAATCTCAAACTCGTATGGGACGTGAGTACAAAGTCCTAAATTTATCCATACTAAACCCAAAAGAAACACAACCTTACTGACAGAAAATGTGAACCATAACATTTTTCATCAATAAACCAAATGCAATAGTGTAGAAGTGCTAGGTGCCAGATGACATAAATGCAACCAAAGAAGAGAGTATCCAGTATCCACGGTTGGCTACTGTTGCACGTTTACATCTGACGGGCAGGTAGGAACTGGTTAGGCCTATCCACTGACCCACATCCCCGCCTTATTTTCAGCCCTAATTTTTTAAATAGCTTTGAGATTCTATTTGTGAACACCTATATGAAATCCCAAAATACAAAATATCTCCATCTGAACATCAAATTAATACACATATCTGCAAATACAAAGGACAATGATCCAATAAAATGGAAAATTAACAGTATTACACAGCATTTGCTGCACATTCTCCAAAATACAAGTCACACCCGAAGATCTTCCAATTAGACACCATTTATCAGATATTTAATATGTATCTATAATTCTATATACTTGAATAACATGCAGCACATACATATACATATTAGTATAAATATATATAGGGCAGGGCATCTGAAAATTCCTGTAGAAACCACCATCTCAGGGCCCATTTGACCAGGCTCTTACCTGCTCATCTCATCTAGGTTTTGAACACAGCCTATTGTCATTCCTAATTGTTCAATGTTCGCTTGAAATGAAAACACAATGGCCGTACGAACCAAGAGGGGTGTTATATTGGATATTCCTTGCTCAATTGTATGATATTTTTTTTATACAAGTACACGGAATTAGAGGGGTCATAAAATAGAACATGTGTAGTTTTTTTTTTTTTTTTTAACGGAAAGCATGTGTAGTATTATACATTAGAATTTTATAGGATTTGACAAATGAGGATTTGGATTTGAAATAAAATTGGCAATGAAGCCCCTAAACAAACATATCCCAATTGGCATGAATCTGTGTCGCACAGTAGCATGCTCTAAAAACTAAGGTGCTAGGAAATCAGATGACCCAAGCTTGCTCTAAACACTAAACAAAACTTAGTGCATGCTTACTCAAGACCCGCTTGGTTGGGGATAATGAGAGTGGTGAATGGGAATGAATGGGGATTAATGATTTTCATTCTCATTTATTCAGTTTGATATTATTATACATGAATGAAATAATAAAAATAGGTTAGGTTAAAGTGATTACCCCCTTAATGATACCCATTATCATTACTATTTTAAATTCATATCAAACGCCCCCTCAATAAGTACACAACTACCATATGTTACTGGACCACATCAAGGCTGATGCAGATTTATTGTCCATGGCGCATTGCATTTATTCTCACCCTAGCTATTTGACACTTGACAGCCACTTAACCTGTTATGCATTTAACGTTTGCAACAATACAAAACTATTCGAAATAAAAGACCACCCTAGTAAATGTTAAAGTTGGATAAAAAGTACCACAGACAGAAAACTTCACTCGACTATCAGAAATATATGTTAAACCCAACGACACAAATTATAAACTAATCAAAAAAGATTGTTAAACTAAACAAATAAGATTATTAAAAAGAATAAATATTTACCTCTTGCAGCAAACTCCCATCGTGTGTATTATATATCCGAACTAGTGTCCCCTTACTGCTGGCAGTTGCGAGTAGGTTCCCATCTTGTGAGAGTGTAAAGCACGCAATTCTGGAATCATGAGCCATAATGAATTTAGTTCTCTTAGATGCATAATGCTCCACCCTAACCTGCCCCTTCTGTAGCCCTGGGCAAACCAACACAAATGATCCCGCAACCTGCGACACCGCGCAGAGTCCCTTTGGGTTAGCAATCGTCTCAATCTGATGCAACAGCTTCAAATCCGCGAAATTGTACACGAAAATCTTCTGCTCGAGAACAACAATAATTCGATCCCTTCTTAATCGAACCCCACGCACTTCAGACCTAAAGGATAGTTCCCCAATGCATCGGCTTTGATGATCATCCCAAATCATGACCTTATTCAAGGGATACTGCGGTGAATCGCCACCACCGACTAAGGCAAGGATATTGCACCGGAAAAGCATCTCAACAGCGCCAACTCCGCCACCGTTCCCATCAAAATCGCGTCGGAAGATCTCGCGGAACGGATCACAGTTGAAGATTCGGAACCCGCGGTCGGTGCCGGTGGCGAAGCAACCGTAATCCTGGTTGAACGAGACGTGGAGGAGCTTGATCGGGCTAGGGTTTGAGTTAGGGCTCGGGTTCGGATTGGGGACGGTGGAATTATTGTTCTCAGTAGTGGAAGAATCTTGGTCGTCGTTGTCGGGAACGGCGTCATATGAAGCCCCGTCATTGGGCGGTGGATCCGGCTGAACCCGGCCCTGCTGCTGTTCGAGGTAGGGCTGGAGCATGGGGGAGATGAAATTGGGGTTCTGATTAGGGTTTGGATGAGAGGAGAGGCTGGATATGGTCGCCATGGGAGGATATGGGTGGAATTATGGCAAAAGCGAGCGGTTGATTGATTTTGGGTGCGAAGCGAAGAGGAGAGCTCAGTAGATGATGAGCTGATAAAAGAGAAACGAATTTAAAGATACTAACTTCCAGAGGGGTCGATGATAAAGGGTGCGGATCCTCTGCTGCTGGGCCTGCTGGCCCATGCTTACAATGCCGTTTGAGCGAAGCATTTTAATATTCTATGTTTATATTCATTTTAATATCAGAGCCACCCAAATTTACCTCATTCTCCTTTTTAATATTCATATTTATTATTTTTATATTTTATAAATATTATAATATGATTTTTTAATTGTTAAATTTTAATTTTAATTTTATGTTCCACATGTAATTTTCATTTTATGTTTCACGTGTAATTTTTTTTTAACTCTTTTATGTACTCCCTCCATTCTAATATTTATTTTCCGTCTTCTAAATTTATTTTTATTTTTCTAAAAAAATATTATTTTATTATCTCACTCACAAATAATTACTTCATTTTTTGGTGAACCCATAATTATTCTACAATTATACATATCACAATTAATTAAAAAATATTTAATATAGAAAGCATAAGTCAAATATATATATATATTATATTGAAATATAATTCTAATTTATTTTTATAATAAACAGATATGTTAAATTACGATCCAAGATAATTGTATCCATATATTTTTTGTGAAATCGTGATTTCCAAATTAATATAGCCACTCAGTCAACCTATGTACTCTTATTGGGCGCATTTCACTATTTTTTTACCATTAATTTTTAATTTAAATAAAATTTGAAATTATGCATTTATTATTAATTCTCATTTAAATATTTTTAAATTACATTTCATACCACTTATAATTTCATATATTTTGGATCCGTAAAAGATATTTTTAGTGATATAAAACATTAGAGGTACAAGTATAAAAAATACTCTTTAAATATACTACAACACTAGAACTTAGAAAATTGTTAAGAAAAAAAATAGTTTTAAAAATCTCCGTAGAACTTTTAGCATCACTTCAAAATTATCAAAGGTACCCTTGGATTGATTGCTCAAGTTTAAAGTTGAACTTCTTATATCTTCTCTCTTTAGTTGCAATACGTCATCATCAAAAATTAATTTATGCATTTAAATATTATAAATTAATTCACATAAAAGTAAATGAAATTGTAGCAAGCATCTCAAAAGAATTACATTTAGAAAACAATTTAAAAAAAAAAAAACTAAAGCTCAAGAAAACATATTGGATGTATCTCCATTGAAGCACATGCTTTCAAGAGAATAGTGTGGATGATCATGTGGTGCCTACATTAATACAAAATAAAAATAAAAATGAAGAACTATATATAAATCAATATACTTTTTAAAAAAAATAATTATAAACTATACCATTAAGAATTCAATGAATTTGAACTGAAGACATTCCTGAAATACGGAGGGTGTTGAACAAGATGCGGACAATATTTTGTTTGCTCGAATATCCTACAATAATCGTAAAATTAATATATTCAAAGCAAAGCAAGGATGTTGCACTGAGAAAGTATCTCAACAACGCCATCACAGTTGAAGATTTGGAACCCACGGTAATTATGGGTTGATTGATTTTGGGTGTGAAGGGTTGATTGATTTTGGGTGTGAAGCGAAGATGAGAGCTCAGTAGATGATGAGCTGATAAAAGAACTAACCTTAGAGAGGGGTATATCGAAATTATGTGCTGATAAATATAAAAGATTAAAATTTTGTTTGAAATTATGAGAATAAAGACATATTAAAATGACACATAGGATGAATAGAAGTTAATTTAAATGCATACGATTAGTGGGTGATTAACAAAAATAGTATGAAAATTGAAATTAAAATAAATATAAATAATATTAAATTATAACTGTGTACTTATGTAATTATATATGAAAAGTAGTATTTAAATTAAAATTAAACTATATATATAATATTAAAATCAAAGTGTCACATATGATAGAATAGATCACGAAGGATGAATAGGAGTTAATTTAAATATATATATGAGTGGGTAATTATAAAAAAATAGTAGACATATTAAAATTAAATAAATATAATATTAATATTAAATTATAATTGTATGCAAGTTAAAATAAAATTAAAGTGCCACATAGGATGAATAGAAGGTAATGTAAATATATACGATTAGTGGGTAGTTAAGCAAAAAATAGTATGCAAATTAAATATAATATTAAAACATTAAATTATAACAATACGTTATAAATTTAGAATTAATGGGTAATTAATCAAAAAATAGTACGTAAGATAATTAAAACTGTGAAATATAAAGGATTAAAATAAGATATTAAATATATTATTTGTATATATATATATATATAATATTTTCACATATGAAGTGGATAATATATATTGGAGGTTAGTTAACCGCAGATGTGATTCCTAAATAACTCCCTAATATATTTGAGGGAATAGACATACAGATGATTAACATACAACAGAAAAAAAAAATCCTCTAATTTCTAAGTCGAGTATACAATACACTAAGTACATAACCCCGCAAATATGTGGGATTAAAAAAAATTATATGTTAATTTTAAATTAAATTTTTTTATAAAATATTGAAAATTATATAATTGTATTTAAAAATATTGATTTTTTTAATTTTACATATGATTAGTCTAAAAAATGTATTAAGTATTTAATAATTATTTAATAAATAATAAAAC
>JAPKLY010000144.1:211540-291198 GCA_026898435.1 Prunella vulgaris | reverse complement strand
ATATATATATATATATATATATATATATATATATATATAAAGCTTGTAATGCTATTACAAATAGATTTGAATTTGAATTTTGAAAATTTTAATTCATACAAATATGTTGATTTTTTTTAATTTCAATTCATACGAACATGTTGATTAATTTTTCTTGAAAATAAATGATTTAATTTGATAACTTCTTTTTTGAAAATAAATAATTTAATTTGAGATTAATAATATATATAATTTTAAAATGAGTAATGAGTGAGATTTAGTTGGCCGTACTATTTCTTAACTACTTTTTTTAAAGATGAAAAATAAAAATATTTAGAAATATGGAGTGATGGAATAAATGGAGAAATTTGTGAATTAAAAAGAAGATGGTTAAAGAAGTAATGACAGCGGTTATTCATATTTTATTTTAGAAAATATAAAACTAGAAGAAAATTAAAAAGTTATGTAGAAAGCATTGTATTAAGCCACTTGAAATTTTATAGTATTAAAAATAGATAATTGGATGATTAGAATCCTCTCAAATATACTCCCGTCTTATTACAAACTCACATAGAGTAACAACTACGTTCTATTTCCTGCACTGGATAATTATACGCATATCACTCTGTGTATTGAATCCTGAGTACGGAGCAACACGTGGATACCAATAGGTTGATCTCTTCCGCTGCATTTATCGACAGGTTATTATTCTAGTTTATGTGATCAAGAGATTCGCCGTAATTCCAACATATAGTATCAGAGGCTCAGAGCCATATATGTTGGTATCTCGTTTGTTATTATAGCATGTTTTAGTTTTTCAAAAATTATGTCTACTGCAGTAAAAATTTTTGGATTTTGAGAAATCACCGCAGTATTTTATGTTGATATATATATATATATATATATATATATATATATATTTTGGAAACTGTTGATGTTGAACATGTTTTATTATAAGGAATTCATGAATGTATGATTTTTTTTCATGTGATTTATGAGATTAAGGTCATTAATGCTTGAAATACTGCTTCTGAAATTTTTGTCCCGTATGCCTAAATCCTCAAAATTTCTGATAACAATGGAAAGAGCATTTAATGAGGATTTTGTAGATAATTTGATTGCAATTTTTGGCCTACTAGATTAAAATCGGATTTGTTCTTGGTATGAGATGAATCTACGTTTCATAAGGATCTTATCCATGTATCGTTTGTTAATTTTCGTCAAATTTTGAGTGGGATACGATTTTTCAAAGTTTTTTTGTAATCAGGATGATTATTGCAAAGTTACATAAATTTCTGGGCATTCTTTTTTAGAATTAGACATTCTCCAGGGACCCAAATGCAATTTCGAAAGTTCGGATCCTACCGATCCAAACCGGGTACGAACCGAAACCAACGGCCACTGGAGAAGCGGCGGTGGCGCGTGAGCGCCACACACCGGTAGACAATGGCGCCGGTGATCGGCCGCTTCGATGGTGGCACGTGAAGACCACAATAATCTAGACAAACCACTGAATGATGTACAATAAGAAGGTTATCCTTATATTTGAAAATGTACAATAATCTAGCTTTATCTCATTCTTGCTAATAATTTTCTATTTAGACAAACCATTGGCACTGGATTCATCAACCGAATCCAGTTTAAGAAGCTCTTCCTTTTTTTTTTCCTCTATTCTTCAATATAAAAATTCAAAACTTTCCTTATTCTATTTCTTCAAATAATTCTTCAGTAACATGAACTTCTCTTTTATGATGTAGCCTCCCCATACTTGGACTTCTTTTTTCCTCCAGCTCTCCTCCACCACCTCCCTAAATTCCAGATGATTAATCCACCCATTTATAAATATGAAGGATTTAGGTCCCCAATCTCTTTCTTTCACTTCGATTCGAATTGGACAATGATCTGAGATTGATCTTCTCATTCCTTTTCTGAAATAGTGTTTGGCCATCTCCATAACCAAGCATTGTTGACCAAAACTTGGTCTAACCTGCTCAAAATACAATTTTAAAAAAAATTTAATTTAAATTAATATTTAGTGCATTTTAAATCAAAACTCACATCATGCATTCAGAGATTTATTTGTGGAATTCAGAGATCCCAAATACGTGAACCAAATTCATACTAATTTTTATCTCTGATTCGATAGCTTGATAAGAAAACAAATACAATATAAAGAAACTCAATCATAATCTAGAAAATCAACATTCAAACGTTGTCGTTGCACAGAGTTTCTCACACGACCATGCAGTAGTTACTATTTATCCCGACTGTGAGCCACCTACCTCCGCTGCGCACGCACTCTCAACAAATCAAAAGTCGCAAGACATATGTGCTTATTATCCTTGAGACTATTGAGGAGGTCACTCACTCGTTCTTAAATTACTTCAAGTCGAGCACAATAAATTTCATAGAATTAATCACTTCATATAATGAGTAGTATCAATCAATTCTTTCTTTTTATCACATTTCCAACTCCAGAACACTAGGATCTTCTAATAAATAGTTCAGATTTTGTTTGACTAAAAGCCCCAACAAAACAAAAGACGTTTAAATCCTTAAGTTGTTTCGTCAGTTCAATTAAGTCTTTATCCAAGTCCATTCGAGCTCTCTCTTACTGTCCCTAGCTACAACCTGTTGTTCAAGTCTTAGGTATTACGATAGTCTTTGCAATCCACCAAGACCCTTCACAACACATGAGGAGGTTCTTCTGTCAAACAACAATATAGTATATATGGTCCTCTCCTCATAATACTGCATATATCTATATTATTTATACACCACCTACAGCTACTGGTCCTAAGTGTGATTTGTTGGTCAAAACTACATATCATACTCTAATATATATCTAAAAGTCCAATCATTTTCGCAAGCAGTCCACTAGTCTAGAAATTACTAAGCATTCAACGTCCTTTCCCGCATCACAATTGACGACTCGTACCATCCTACCTTCAACAAGTGAGTGTTTGGTAATTTTGGTAGAAACCTTTTGCTCCTAAGACTTGGTTTATGCCTACTCTCATAATCATTGCATTTTTTTTTTAAATAGGACTCTTGTGAGTTGTTTATAGTATAAAATTTATATGTGTGTACTAATTTAAATTGTAATGCAAATTTAATTTTTCATTTTAATGTAACAACGTATGACCATAATAGTTGAGTAAAATTTTATGTAAAAATAGTTCATTATAAACTTATCATGAAACTGTGTTAAAATATCGAATATTTAATTAATAGAGTCAAATAATTCATTAAGAATATAAAAATTTGAATAAAAAAATCAATAATTAAAATAAAATACTACTAATTTTAATATTTCATACTCCTGATGAAATTTTTATATTTTTAATCAAATATTTAATACTTTAAAAGAGTTTCATTTAATAAGTTTATTATGAACAATTTTTATACAAAATTTTGCTCAAATAGTTAGAGAAAAGGTTATAACATTAATCCAACAAAGTGCTTTGAAGTCCGTGACTAAGTGCTTATTTTGAAAAACTTAAAACAATTTCTAGAATAGCTTTTTTTAAAGACAAAAAAGCACTATTCTAAAAACAATTTTGTAAAGTTTCAAAACAGGCACTAAATAATTAATTTCTTTCATTAAAAAAGAAATTACTCCTTCCGTCCATAAAAATTGTGTTCAATTTTATTTTACATACACATTAAAAAATTTAATAAAATAGATAAAGTAAGATAATTTGATGTAAATAAAATTGATGTGAGTGTGAAACCAATGATATATGTGTAATTAAGTTATGGTTAAAAGGTGATAATAAAGTGATTGTTTTCAAAAAGAATGTACACATTTTTTTTGTAAACGGACAAATAAGACAAGTGAGCATAAATTTGATAGAGGAGGGAGTATATGGAAGAAAATTATGAGTAGCAACTATTGAAATCTTAAGACCATTCTCAGCTAATACAAAATCTTATGTGAATAAATTTTATAGTATATCCACTAATACTATTAGACTTGTAAACCGAAATCACGTTGTAAATGTTATAATATCTGTGAATACATTTAATGATATCAGTAAATACTTCTAATGATATAAAATTCATACTATAAACAAGTTTCACATAAACCCACCTCCTCAGTTAGTTGTTTAATCATACATGTTCTTGCAATATCCTCTTCATGACTACAATAATCTTGACAAGACATAACAGCAAGTTTTAGAGTGCCAAAGACTACATATAATAAGACGTATCACCACTACCTACTATACGAATAAATTTATGCATGCATCTAAAACGACTTTAGAATAACTGAAAATGTAGGCTCAATTGGGATTATCTTCAAGAATACCTTGTTCTGCAGAGTTTATCAAGGCTGGACCAGGGCAAAAGTATGAGCATAAAATGACCACTTCATCTTTCACCTGCACTTCCTTCCTGTCCAAAGCACGCAACACCATGAGGGCATTCATAACATAAAAAATTAATTGCTGAGAAGGGAAGGTGGATTTAACACATTAAAAAGTGCCTATGTGGAAATGAAAACAGTCACTCTAGACAAAGAATGTACAACGAGTTACCAACACATGCCATTTTTTGGGGTATAAATTGAATGGAGGCAATATAATTCATAAGATACATTTTAGGAAATTAAAAAAAAAAACAAGAATAATATAAATCTTTAGGCAATCTATTACATAATCCAAAATACCTAATTTAATGTCGAATAAAGATATTATATTATTGCATTGGTGTGCATTGTGTGCTCATAACATAAACTTGGAATGCATATTTCAACCAATTATATGATCAAGAAAGTGTACCGAAGGCTAAAGCTTTTTCAAATCAAAGGTTAAAAGAAGTTTCTACTAATTAGGCATTTCTCAAAAGAAAACTGGCCAATTTTTTCTTGAGATTTTAAGTTAGCATAAAAGAATGTGCAAGTTTCATTTAAAAAGAACAAAAAAAAAAAAAAGCATGTGCAAGTCATACCAAGGTGGGTGTACGCGGATCAGGCTGCCAACTTCAAGATCAACATCACCACACATTCTTGGGTTGAAGATTATAGTCAGATTCCTCGTTACATTTTTCAATTTTGTTTCCAAGTTGTTCTCCCAACACGAGTTCTGAAGCCAAAACAAAATACTACTTAATAATTCTCATACTACAAAATAGCATGGGTGAAAACATCGTGTGTTTGTTCATGATGCAATGCAGATACTAAGTGACAGCTCCTTGTTTCTCATTACCACAGAACTTCTCGGAGCATGCCTATAAAAGTTTGAGGTTCTATTTTTGGATGACACCAGCAAATGCAACAGCTTGTTAAAGCTAGAGGTTGTCTTTCATGTGTTAATTTAATTTGATATTCTAGAAGCAGGCCAACCTTTCCCTTTTCAACAGAACTGCAAGAACAGACAATCAGCTTTCCCTCTAGAGACCTCGACAAAATTCTGACCAAAATTGACATTCTTTCATCTGTAAGCCAAAGAAAATCAAACTTCAAGACGACTAACATGCATACAGACACTATTATGTTGATAATTGGAATGCTCAGGATTTTCTTTTACCTGTGAAACCCATTCCTGCATTAGCATTCTTTAAGGAATCCATATCTTTTTCTTTCTCACTCTGCATTACTTGCTGTAACTTCTTATATAGTTCACTGCAGCATGATTTATAACTCTAATGAGTGGCATTTTATTATCCATGATATAAAACAATTCTACAAGCACTAATACCATAACTCACCACAAGGGTCCTGGAAAAGCTACATTAAGTCTGTCATCAATTGTAGAGGCTGTTTCAAAAGCTTCATGAAATTGATTTGCTATCGTCCTAGGGATAATTGACTTTACATTTTGGCCATTTTCCTGAGACAAACATAATAGTTAAGCAAGTGAATTATTGCATGCAGCAAAAGATAGTTATTAGAACTTCGAATGTTTTCCTAGGAATTGCCTCGTCACCCTTGTTTTGAAAAGGAGATCCACCATCCAAACTGTCAGGCAGGGAATCATCATCTAGGATGACATCATCCAAAGGAGACGTATTTCTTTCTAAAACCTTTTGTACTCTCCCTTTCTGGGTCTCCTGCATTCCTTATAAATTATAACTAAGATACAGATCTAGAAAAGAAAAGGTTAATAGAGACGAGACCAACCACTTCCGAACTTCGTTGCTGATTGCTCCTATCTAAGAAGCAATTCAGAAACTCAACCATTGAATGCCTTCTGATATCATGCACTCTTTCTCCATTTTGCTGGATTTCCTGCATTTTAAAATTAAACCTAGAATACATATCTAGGAAATGAGTTAATAGAGATGAGACAAACCACTTCTGAACTTCCATGCTGATTATTCTTCACTGCAAAGCAATTTGGAGACTCAACCATCAAAGGTCTTCCGGTATCTTGTTTATGAGCCAGTTCAAATGGGATTATGTGGTTTCCCAGTAGTTCAGGATCTTCATCATGAAAATTCAGCTGAGACTCAGCTTCAAAATCATCTGTTCCTTCATCAGCTGAAACAACCAGGTCAGCTGCTAGTGGTATACTGTCAGATGATGTCCTTCCACTGCTATCACTGACAACCAAAGATAGGGTTTTCTCATGTGAACGGGAAGGGAATAAAAATTTGGGCTTAGCTTTCTTCCTGGCACCTCCACCTAAAACATTGAGTATTAAGTACAATGTATATCAATAAATCTAAAAACTACCGGCTACTGCAAATTATGATAAACTAATTATGAAATGTAAGTATAGAAACATATTCTTCGTAAAAGCATTTATTGCTTTAGGGAGACTTGTTCACTGATTACATCAAAGGAGTGATGAACATCGAAGGAGTGTAATATGGTTTCTTCCATATTGCTTTTTCCAAAAAAATGCATGCTAAGTACCTTTAGAGGATTTCCTTTCATTCACAAAGACATCATGGCGTGAGGAACAGATAGACTTCTCATTTGATCGAACTAATGCCTCCACTTCACGACTAGCTTCGGACCATATGCCATCTGAATTCACTCTGGCACTTCTAGAGGTGGAAGGTCCAAATATCTGGGTGCATTACGACTTATTATCAAGAAATGATGGTCATCACAAGACTATGAAAGGCTTTGATGCATTCTCATTTAAGATGTTACTTAACAATAAAGAGGCAAGATGACAAGTATCTGACAACCACACCTCATCATCAGACTGTGAGATTGAATCCAGTGTTGGTAAGTAGATCATATTGGAATGTGGAAGGGTAGCAGAGGCAATTCCATGGTAGTGACTGAGACCATCCCCATCATCAAACATAGGAATTTCAACTTCATCTTCACTATGATAACCTCTCTTTTTCTGTCAACAAATAAGACTCTGAGACAGAAACCACAAAGATGAACTTCCATGTAAATAAATTTTGATATTTGTTGAGTACTTGAAAGTTGAAACCCTAACATTGACCGCAAGAAAGATGCTACAGAAATCAGAGTATGCAATATCTCAATGAATAACATTTGTTTCTGCAATGACATGATAACTTTCATATTTACACCGTGGTAGTGAAAGTAAGCTTCTTCAGTACCAACTTTTTATAGCAAATCACGTGGTCATTTATAATCAGTATAGAGGAACTATAGTACCAAAGTTTTGAGTAAATACCCCATGCGCCTTCTCAGCTTCTTGAAGTTCACAGGACTCTGCAAAAATGCATTAACACTATTTCATCCAACTAAACTTGGTAGTATTGCTCTACACAGTGTACAAATAAGGCTCATATACAGTCACAAGAAATAAATCACTGAAACTACCTCTAAGGATCTCAAGCCGTGAAAGAACCTGCAATGCACCCTGCAAAATTACATATTTAAAATCGCAGCAAAGTAAAGGAATAGAGGAAAAGACATCAAATATCAACACTTGGTCACATGTAGATATCTGGCAATTTAACAATTTCAAATTGAATCATCTTATTTCCACAAATAGAAGCTAAAATCATGCACAAGAAGACCAGACTAAGCAAGTAAACATCTGATTTGCATGTTTATAAGAGCATTTACCTTATTCTCCCCTCCACCCAGGGAAATTGCATTTTCTTTCCACTCATGTTCCAAACCTTCCTCCTCTTCTGCCAGGTCATCAGTGGAAAAAGATAATAACATTGAATTCTGGTGTTAAATTTAGGAAATAGACAGCCAATATTTTAAAACTTAATCATCAAACCAAATACACACGGCGTGGTTAATACCATAAGTCATACATAATCACTTTGTAATACCATGTAGCACACCCAAAAACCCCAGCATAATTTTAATCATCAAAACTTAATAATGTATGTAGCAAAAGAAACCCAATGTCGATAACAATTTAGCCATCAGCATTCATATCAAATTAAATCCAAATGGTAAACCAGTTAATACCATAATATGCAGAATGAAGCAGATCTTTAAAAAAAAAAAAAATTAAAAAATCAATATGTATTTCACACTCGATAAATATTTCCAACCCTTACCAGATATGCTCTGATCAGAATCCTGATTTTCTTCCGCTTTACCTTCGAGCTACAAATCCGAAAACAAACTTCATTAGCTGCTGAAACAAATCCAGTGAATTCATCCACATGAATAACAACTCGTGGAAACAGATAAATTTACGAGGGATAAACATACTCCGACAGCGTTTCTCCTCCACATTTGCGCAGGGAGGATGAATGATGATTGAAATATTAAATTTCGCGCCCGAATTTAGGAAAATTTTCCCCGAGCTAAAATTTGCTGTGGCTTAAGTAGTTTCCAACGAACAATACAGATGACAGAGGCTTGAACTACAGCGAATATATACACCCAATCCAAATGAGCTCCAAAAAGGGCCCAAAATAGTAAAATTTCCTACCAATTAACTTATGCTCGTCTTCGGCCCACTAACAAATAAATAAGCACGAGAATTCATAAAATAATAAAACAGGATTAATGCCAAAATCATCCCATAACTTTTTCATTTTTCCGATTTAGTCCCATAACTATGTAATGTTCCAATTTAGTCCCATAACAATTCAAATTTAACCAAATTAGTCCCAAGTCGCCGGAAATGACATAAAACGACATCGTTTTACTCACGTGCCGGTCACGTATTTGTATTTTCCAGTGGAATTGGCTGATGTGGCAAACGAATCCTACGTGGCCCGATGACTATATTAATAAACCCATTAAATTAAATTAAAAACAATATTCTTATATCCAAAAATTAATTTCCAATTTTTCTTAAAATAAAAATAATAATTAAAAAAAAATAATAATTAAAATCTAATTACTAAACACTGAAGAACCCACGCGATTTAGAGTCCAACGAAAGCCAAATCTCCAAAATCCCAAATCCTCTCCACGAAGAACCCTAAATTCATCACACGATTCATATTCAGATTCCCCAAAGACGAAACAACTCGCGAAGAACGAAAAATCCTTAAAGATCAGTCTCACATCTCGATCGAAATTGGAGCACGAAATCGGAAATATGTCTCATTCTAGTGGAACCCAAAATGCGGTCAAATGCTATTGCCACAGAGAAGCAGTCATGGTGACCTCTTGGAAGGATGGAAATGTTGGGCGTCGATTTTTTGGATGTAAAAATTATCTGGTAAGATTCGAATCATTCCGAGTGAGTGAATATAGTGCACATTGGGTATTTTTCTTTATGAATGATTTTCTTTCTTCTGAGTGATTTTTTCAATATTTTGTAGAACATTGGGTATTGCAAATTTTTTCGATGGATTGATCCACAATTGTGTGAGAGAGCTAGAGATATTATTCCAGGACTCTTGAAGAAAATGAATGATCAGAGGGAGAAGATCAATGGTGCACAAGATACAGTTGAAAAGCTTGAAGAAATGGTCAGTGTTTTGGAGGAAGAAATAAGAATTATGAAGAACAAAAATGCTCAGTTGATGTATGAATTGAGAACAATCTGATGAAGAATGAAAAAAGAAATGGATTGAACATCTATGTTAATTTGAAGTTATGGCTTAAGGTGCCTATGTTATTTTGTGTCATTCTAGTATTAGCAAAAAATTGCCGCATCGGCCAATTTCGCCGGAAAATACAAACACGTGACCGACACGTGAGTAAAATGACGTCGTTTTATATCATTTCCGGCGACTTGGGACTAATTTGGTTAGATTTGAATTGTTATGGGACTAAATTGGAACATTACATAGTTATGAGACCAAATCAAAAAAGTGAAAAAGTTATGGGACTATTTTGGCATTAATCCCTAATAAAACCATCCTCAAATAATACTCGATAAAACTAATAATTTATACGATCTCAAATTAAATAATAAGATAATTTTTTTTTTAAATGCTTGGTATAAATTTAAAATGAGAATAATATTGGATATCATTAGGGGTAATCACACTATAGAGTTAGTTATTACTTTATTGTTTAACTTATTTTTATAATTTTATTCATTCTCATTCTCCATTCTGTTACCCTCAATCTAGCATACTCTTAGAGATCATTTGGTTTCCTAGATATGATAAATTGGGTACGAGAATTTCAATGGATTGTATTGATTGCAATTCTAATTTTTAAAATAATATGTGTTTGGTATTTATGATTGTTTTTAAAAAATTAATCCAATGTAATAGTTGGGATCAAGTTATCCATTTTTTGTAGGATTAGATTGAATTCTAATATCGGACCATGATTTAATCCTGAGCTTAAATCCTAGAAACCAAACACAATTTTATTTAGGATTAGGAACTTAATCCACCACAATCCATGAAACAAAACACCCCCTTAATGTATATGACTGAGTCTCTTGTGATTGGCCACAAAGATAACTTTTTTGGCAAAGTTTTGTATGAAAATAGTTCATGATAAACTTATCATGAATCAGTTTTAAAGTATCAAATATTTAACTAGGTGTATCAAAAATCTCACCATGTGTATCAAAAGCTGACGTCAACTAAATTTATATATTGACATCAACTTTTGATACACCTGATGCATATTTTGATATACTATGACTAAATATTTGATACTTTAAAATAATTTTATGATAAACTTATCATGAACTATTTTCACACCATACCTACTCAATTTTTTATTGGGTCGCTCCATTTTGAAACAGGCTTGTGGCCCAATGGTAGTGCATTGTATTTTTGCCTCATTCTTAATTATTTTATATTTTTTTAATTTGTACTATTAAATTATATTAGCGTAACACTTAAATTA
Organism: Prunella vulgaris; assembly: GCA_026898435.1. NCBI lineage: Eukaryota > Viridiplantae > Streptophyta > Magnoliopsida > Lamiales > Lamiaceae > Prunella > Prunella vulgaris. Next base: position 280,040 of record JAPKLY010000144.1, on the reverse strand, counting down.
GTTTTAATTGAAAGATTATACTTAGGTATAACCAAATATGGAAACATTATGATATTTCTTCGATATATCTAATTTTCGTGGTGATCGTCATCGTCTCATCGATATTGGTTGAAACAATTTTTTCATAATATCCACAGAAATATAAAAAAAAATCGATAAATACTAGTCTGCAATATCAATATCGATTAATTTTATCTAAAAATTAAACCTAATATCATTAAAAATTGAAAAAATATTGAGAAAATATAGATATATTTCGATAAAAAGAATAAAAAAATACTGTAAAATTTATTTAATTTTTTTTGTTTAAATTATGTATTAATTTATTATTAATTTTTATATAATTTTTAAAATTTTCATAGATATCAATATTCTCAACCTTGAGACTCGTAACTGAAATGTTATACTAATTTTAAGTGAAATGTTCCACAAACTTTAATAGAAAAGTTGCACTAAATATAAATGAAATGTTATACAAGTTTAAACCGAATATTATATTCTAATTTAATTTAGAGAAACATAGATCTGACGTTCTCATGGTAGTGGCCGAATTTCAAGTTAGGACAGTTGGGGGGGGGGGGGGGGGAGAGAGAGAGAGAGATGACAACAAGAGGAGTTTGACATATCTTAGGACTTGCCTCACCAGGAATTTTTTGGACCTGGCCCACGTCTCGCCCAGTCCCACAAACTCAGCGAGTTTTACTTGTCCCGACCTACCTATCCACCTGATTTTTTTTAATTTATTCATTTTCATTACACATATCAAACATAAAATTTTGAAATATAATATCAATATGCATTTGAATGATTTAACCAACAATAAATACGCAAAATAGTCCATTACAAGTTCCAATATATTAAATTCAAATATTTAAAATTATACATATAATGTTCATTGAAAATTAAAATGATAAAAAAATTTAACGAACCCTAGTTTGTACAGCTTCAGTTCAGTTCATGTTCATGAGCATGTCAAATCTAATATTTTAATGAATATGTTACTCTCTTCGTCCCAAATCAGTTTGCATATATACTTTTTATTTTGGGTTGTCATAAACCATTTTGCACACTACTAAAAAGAAAAATATCTATTTGCGTGCACATTCCCAAAATTATACACATATTTACCAATATATCTATATACCACAAACCCAATGAGTTTTACCCGCCCCAACCTGCCTATCCACCTAATTTTTTTTATTTATTCATTTTCATTACACATATCAAATATATTAAAGAAAATAACTTAAATTTTGAAATATAACATCAATATGCATTTGAATGATTTAACCAACAATAAATACGCAAAATAGTCAATTACAAGTTCCAATATATTAAATTCAAATATTTAAAAGTATACATATAATGTTCATTAAAAATTAAAATGATAGAAAAATTGAACAAACCTTAGTTTGTACTGCTTCTATTCGTAACTTCCTGAGCATATCAAATCTAATATTTTAATGAATATGTTACTCCCTTCGTCCTAAATCAATTTGCATACCTTTTATTTTGGATTGTCACAAACCAATTTGCACCTACTATAAAGGAAAATATCGATTTGTGTGCACACTCACAAAATCGTACACATATTTACCTATATAACACTACTTTATTTAAAAAATGTATTTTTCTTAAATTATGTGCACTCTCATGGGCGCAAATTGGTTTGGGACGGAGGGAGTAATTAATAATCTAATTTCCATATATTTAATTACACATATAGAATATGATATATTAATTTAACTATATAAATTTAATTAATATATACTCCATCCATCCACAATAACTAGACCATATTTTTTGAACGTTGTTTAATACAATATGTCAGAGGGTATTATGAGATATTGTGAGATCTGTTTACGAATTTAATTGCATATGAAAAATATGGAGTTTGAATCACAATTCATCCCATAACTATTTGACAAAATAGATTTAGTCCCAAAATTAACTTTTCATTAGATTTAGTCCCATATATTTTAATAAGGTCCAATTTTAGTCCCAAAATTAACTTTTTATTAGATTTAGTCCCAAATTTTTTGATAAGGTCCAATTTTAGCCTCAAATAAAAGGTAAAAAGTGAATAAAAAAAATCATAATATATGTAAAAAAAATTCGATTAGCAAAAAATTAATGAAATAATATAAATACACTTTTTATAAAAATAATATAAAAATTAATGAAATAATATAAATACAAACTCGAAAAATCTAAAATACAAAATAATATAAATACATAAACACTAACGAAATTAATGAAAATCAATAAAAATTAATATAAAAATAATATAACAATTAATGAAATAATATAAATACAAAAAATTAATTAAATAATATAAATAATATTAAAATTTCGTATAATCTAATATTATTTCACTTTTTACCTTTAATTTGGGACCAAAATTGGACCTTATAAAATAATTTGGGACTAAAATTGGACCTTATAAAAAAAATTGGGACTAAATCTAATAAAAAGTTAATTTTGGGACTAAAATTGGACTTTATTTGAAAATTTGGGACTAAATCTGATAAAAAGTTAATTTTGGGACTAAATCTATTTTGTCAAATAGTTATAGGACGAATTGTAATTCAAACTCGAAAAATATGCTTGTATACTTTTCATATACAATTTTTAAATTTGTAAATGGACCTCACAATACTCCATGATACCCTCCGACATATTGAATTAAACCACGTGCAAAAAAAGGTGGTCTGTTTATTGTGAACGGGGAGTATATAGTATATATACATATCAAATACATTAAAGGAATACCTTAAATTTTGAAATAACGTTAATATGCATTTGAATGATTTAACCAACAATAAATATGCAAAATAATTCATTACAAGTTCCAATATATTAAATTCAAATATTTAAAATTGTACATATATTGTTCATTCAAAATTAAGACGATAGACAAATTTAACGAACCATAATTTGTATAGCTTATGTTCGTAACTTCATGAGCATATCAAATATAATATTTTAATGAATATATTAATTAATAGCCTAAATTTCATAAATTTAATTATATATAATATATAATGTATTAATTTACTTATATATTTAATTAATATATATATATATATATATATATATATATATATATATATAATACTATATAGATATGGGGCAGATCCGGGATAGGTCTGTATATAATACCATGATCCATCCCAATTCAAGCAAATTTTTTGTGAAACGGGTCCTTACCAAGACCCGTTTGACTGAATTTTTTAGGGGCGGATTCGTGGCTGATTCCTCCCCAATGTAATCCCTATGAGGGACCAAATAGATGTGAGTGAGAGCCAATTTATAAAAAGAGAGAAAGAGGCATGAAAGTGGGTTGATGTGGACACATAAAATATATTTATTTGAAATAAATTTAATGTACATATTTTAAATAATGAAAAAAATGATGAATGGATATGCAAATATGGGGTACATTGTGTATGGTTTGGCAATTAAATTTTAGGCTTAAACACAATTAAAATCACGACCTTATTTGAAATTTTATTTTAACATCAAGTCCCAAGTGTGAAGGTTATCACCCACCAAATATTGTAGCAAGTTACCTAAAGAACGATTAACAACCTCTGTCTGTCCATCAGTTTGGGGATGATAAGAGCTACTGAAATCAAGTTTCGTACAAGTTAGGTGCCAGAGGCCATGCCAGAAATGTCCCAAGAAATGGGTATCTCGATCGGAGATAATAGAAGTAGGAAGACCGTAAAAGCGGTACACATCACGAAAGTAGAGTTGGGCGACATGGAGTGCATCAAAAGTCTTCTTACAGGGTAAGAATTGGGCCATCTTGCTAAACCGATCGACAACAACAAAGATGAAGTCAAAGCCCCACTGGGTACGAGGAAGACCAAGGACAAAATCCATACTAACGTCGAGCTAAGCTGTGTTTGGGGTAGGCAGGGGATGATAGAGACCTGCATTAATGGCGGTCCCCTTAGATATTTGACAAACATGACATCGAGCAAAGAACAACATCCTGATGTAGGATATGCCAAAAGTAACGGTCATAAAGAAGAGTAATGTTCGCGGCCCATATGACTAACGTCGTATACCTCTGAAATAAGTTGTAAACATAGGTTGCAAGACGGAATACAAAGGCAGGTCCTGAGAAATAGGAAACCCTCGACAAGCACAAAGTCCAAAGACTCACCCACCGCTAATCAAGCAAAGATGTGTGCAAAGTAGACGTCACCTGCATAGAGATGTGAGAAGGTATCAAAACCAGAGACTGAGATACACATGTCGACAAGTAGAAAATATCGATGATTGAGGGCATTAACTACCCGGTTAGAAGCACCGGACGTGTGACAAAGCACAAAAGTAAACTGATATAGGTACACATCCCAAGAGGCATGTCGGGCGGAGACATGATCCTAACTGGCAATGTACTTCAAGGAATCATGACCAGTGAACAAGATGAATTTCTGGTGGAATAAGTAGTGTCACTAGTGCCGCACAACACACACAACAACGTAGAACTCAACATCATAAACACAATAGCGAGAACGATGGTGAGTAAGTTTCTCGCTAAAGTATGCAACTGGGCGGCCATCCTAGCTAAGGACCGCACCAATGCCAACTTTCGAAGCATCACAGTGTAACTCGAAGGGAACAAAGAAGTCTAGTAGGACCAAAATAGACACAAAGGTCATTTTTCATTTAATAGTGGCAAAGGCATCGTCGACAGCACACAGCGAAGTAAAGGTCTTGCTCTTCATACAATCCGTAATAGGTGCCATAATGGAACTGAAGTGTGGAATGAAACACTTGTAAAAAGATGTCAAACCATGAAAGCTGCAACCAGTGGTAATAGTGGTGGGAATTGACCATTCCCAAATAATTGCTATCTTAGCATCATTAACAGAAATTCTGGCCGAAGAGATGCAGAAACCCAAAAATAAAACCGAGTGAGTGAAGAACATGCACTTTTTAGGAGCCCCTTAGAATTTCTCAGAATGGAGAATGTGAAGGACTGCACGCATGTGATCTATGTTGCACGAGTGGGGGTGCGGGGTGCGGGTGTGATACAATACAGGTGCAGGGATACGTTATTTTTCAAAATTGTAGGATACGATTCGTCAAGGATACGTCTATTTTATATTTAATTTTAATATATATAATAACATGTAATTAATTAAAAATATAAAAAAAATTATCAAACATGTCACAAAACAACAATTAAAATTAAATACTATCAATTTGCATAAATTATAATAAAAATTTAATTTAAACAATTTGTATTCTTTAGTTTAGTTTGACAGATTGACTTTAGTTATTACTTATAAATTAAATATTAAGTTATACTTGTATATTATATATTTTTTTGACGGAATACTTATATATTATATTATATACTTATATATTATATTTTAATAATAAATTTTAAAATTTTACAAAAATAATCCTAATTTTAAAAAAAAATTGCAATAAAGCCCGATACGCGTATTCGTCCAAAAAAAACTAAAAAATATTCGGATACGCCACGTGGCATATCCGGTGCAAATCCGACTTGAATCGTACTCGCACCCATATCCCCCGCGTATCCGATACTGCATACCTACAAAATTTGAAGAATCCATACAACATAGCATGTGATCAATATGAGCCTCAATAGACTTACTATAGACTAGGATGTCATCAAAGTAAACGACCACACAAGTCCCAATGAGAGGGCAAAGGACCTGATTCATGACACACATGAAGGTACTCTGAGCATTCGACAGGCCAAAAGGCATAACCAACCACTCAAATAGACCTTCCATCATCTTGAAGGACGTTGTTCCACCCATCACTTGACTGAATTCGAATTTGGCTATACCCGCTGTGGAGATCGAGCTTAAAATAGTTGAACTGCTAAACTAATCTAATAGGTCATCCAAGCGAGGAATAGGAAACCTTCAACGGACTGTAATCTTGTTGACTGCCAGGCTATCAACGCACATGGGCCAAGACCCATTCTTCTTCGGAGTAGGCAGGGCAGGAACTGCACAAAGACCGAGGCTCTCCTTAACAAAGTCATATCCTAATAACTCCTCAACATGACGATGTAGTTCTACATGGTCCACGGGACTCAACCTGCAATGAGGCCTGTTAGGCAAGGCTGCCCCTGGAACAAGATCAATCTGATATTGAATGTCATAGAGGGAAGGTAAGGAAACTGGCAACTCAGAGGGAAATACATCAGAAAATTCCTGCAAAAGAGTCTGAACCATAGGAAAAATTGGGGAAACAATAGAGACATTATGAGCAATAAGCTAATATCATGGAGAACCAGAAGACTATTTAGACTAAAAAATGGTGCGAGACAACATAACAATAACAGAAGGATCAGGGCAGGGTTGTAAACGAATCGAATCGAATTGAATATCATGATTTTGTATTTGTATTTGAATAATAATCGAATCGAATATTTGTAACCGAACTTGAATCGATTTTGAATAATAAAATTTTAAATACGAATATCAAAATTCAAATACGAATACCTAATCGAACCAAAAGTATTTGATTCATTTACAACCCTCGAGTGAGAGTTTGAAAGATAGATGCATATGGTATCTAAGTTACTATTTAACGAGCTTACATCCTTAAAATAATAGTAATTATAGTAGCCATAAATTTCTAATGGTCTATAATCTTAAAATAATAATAATAAATTTCTAATGGTCTATAATCTTAAAATAATAATAATAATAGCAGTGATTATACTAACTATTATCATTATAATATTTTAAAAAAATATTTAATCAAATATTTACGAATATCAAATCGAATATCATTATTTTGTATTCGTATTTGAATAATAATCGAATCAAATAGTTGTAATCGAATTCGAATCATAAAATTTTGAATGCGAATATCAAAATTCAGATACAAATACCGAATCGAATCAAAATTATTTGATTCGTTTACAACCCTAAATCAGGGGAACTAAGCGGCAAGCCAGAGGGGTGCATCACAGATTTTGCCATCCCTAGTGAATGAGTAAGTATTAAGGTGCCCATCATGCACAACACGATGATCAAATTGCCATGGCCACCCCAACAACAGATGGCAAGCATCCATGGGTAGCACATAACACCATATAGAATCAAAGTAACGACCAGCAATTGAAAAATTAAGTTGCACCTGATCAGAAATAGTAATAACATTATTACGACTTAACCAACCAATAGGCAATAGTATAAGGGTGAGGATTTGAAACAGTAACAAGCGACAATTTAGCAACATCATCAGCAGAAATAACATTTTCCCAAGCGGCATAATCAATAATGAACTTACAGACTTTCCCATTAACCATGCACGTAGACTGAAAGATACAGTTTCACTCTGTGGGTGCATTATCGGATTTAGGCGAATGGCAAGCACGTTGAAGCAATAATAGGGAACCCACATTACCCTGTAGGTGAGTTTCAGAAATATCGACATCAAGTTCCTCATCGAATACAGGAGGCCCATCATAAGAAATGTTGATGTCGCCTTTGAAGAGAAGTGTACGGGTTCCCCGTGGGTGAAGGCACGCAAACATGCGGTGACCGGGGTCGCCATAATTGAAACAATGACTAGGCATGACTGGGCGGGGTCCGACGACAATAGATTATTAACGTGGGGCGGGAGAACCAAGAGGAGGTTGTTTCAGTCTAGATGCAGCCACAGGAGGGGCAAGAGTTTGGCATTCAGGGGCAGTAGGGGGTGAATCAGATCCCGACGCCAATTCGGTACCATAGAAAATGAGTTCGTGTGCCAGGATAGTCAGGTCTAAACGACGAACACCTGTTGGTATGCGCCAGAAAGGGATATAAGGTGCAACAGATTCAACACATCCTGAATAGGAACACGAAGGCTGCCGACGTACCGGGCGATGATCTGAGATGGCGTACTGTTATCAACAATTCATAAAATTCAGAGGAATAATCATGGGCAGACACCGAACATTAATGAAGAGTCATGAATTTCTGGAATTGAGTGTTGTCATACGAAGAAGGGACGAATTCGCGCGACATATGCTTATGAAATTTAAGCTATTGCACATTCGGTGCCTTGCCATAGTGCGTGCAAGTGGCTTTCAGGAGGCGCCACTACACCGCGGCGCGCAATCAGAGACCTATTGCGATAAGAGCTACATGACGATTAGCGGGGACACCCTTGAAATCAATCAGACATGTCACAATGTGTATCCAATCAATTAAAATTGTTTGGGAAGACGTTGCCTAAAAATTCAGGGATATGGAGAAAGCCCTGCTCCCAGTTGTTATCGGTGAGAGGTAGGAGATGGTTACCATGCAACACTACAAACAGATATTCTAGGGTAACTGTGGCTTCATCATTCATGGGGTGGTGGTCCGAGGTTTTTGGTGGCGGAGGAGGGTCGGCGGGTTCATGGTTGGCAGGAACAAAAGAGTTTAGGCGAGGGAGGATTTCAGTGTGCTGCGCCTACATGTCTGTGACGACAAGGGTTAGGGCTGCCAATAGCAACATCTTGATCACGTTTGGGAGGAATCTGTAAGTACCGAAACTGACTTCGGATACCAACTGACGCAGTGGGAACGTAATACTCAAAGGAACACTTGAATAGGGCCAATTCAATTCATCAACTTAACAAAACCAAAAGTATTAATAGGAAATATAAATATCATGTCTCAATGGTAAAATAAAGCCCAACAAATTAAAGTACCCAAAAATAAAAATAAAGCAGGTGCAAATAAATAAGTTAAATGAAGAATTAAGGTAAATCTTCAATTCTCGGTCTCTTCTCCATACTCTACAAAAAAAAAAAGTTAAATTCAAATGAAATTTATCAGTGAGGCTTTGGAAATTTTGACATCTTTTTTTTTTTTTTGTAGTTGAAAGTGAGTATCAAACCCGCAAGATTTTCAAATAACTAATTCAGCAAACAAATAAAGTAAGAATAATTCTTATAAAAATGGAGTTAAAAAAATTGGAACATAAGACTTTGTAATACTATTTAGGATTTAAAATTTAAATTTAAGCTTTGCCACATAATGTACTTTTTATTGTGGGTCGTTGGCGCACCCGTAGATGCCACTTAAGCAACATGCAGAGGCAATTGGATATGTACTCTTTAATCGCAAAAAAATTTTGATTGAAGTTTTTTTAATAAGGTCCAAAGGTTTAGTTTAATTAAAATGCAATTTAAGAAAAAATTGTGATTTAAATGGCAAAAACTTAAAGTTTTTGCCATGTAATTTTAAGTTTTTATTGGTAAATGCCAGGTAGGCACCACGTATACTTCGGACAGAGACATATCTACTCATAAGTCTTAATATTGTGTAAAAACTAAAAGTTTTTTTTGACAAGATTCAAAAGTTTAGCTTAAAAAGCAACAATAAAAAAAGTTCTGATTTAAATTGCAATTAAACCTAAATTATATATATACTGAAAATATAAATATAAATATAAAAATATTTTAAAATTTTGAAATGGAACTGTATATTATTCTTAAAAAAAAAAATATTCATAGTATAATATTGAAAATATTTAAATTTATTTACAGTTACTCTAAATTTGAAGTTATATCTACATTTTAAAAAAAGAAACTCACATATTAATCTTAATTTTATAATAATTAAGTATATTTTAAAATTACAATAAATATATTTTTCAATGTTATTAAGTATTTATTTTTGGAGAAATTGGGTATAATTTAGCTTTATATTTTAATTTTTAATTTTCTAGGTTTAAAATATAATTAAGGTTAATTTCTTATTTAAAAATTTATATAATTATTAATTTATTGTATATATATAATTGATTATTTCTTTAAATTTATTTATTATGTTAATATGTATTTAATGATGTGGATGTTTATTGAAATAACAATTGTATATTTATTTGTACACATGCAAAATTGCCTAAAGTTTAAATCGTAAAAGAAATAGTAAATTAAGGTGGTGTTTTTTTGCTCGTACTCAAAAATCTAAATCAAATTACAATTTAGGGAAAATACTGACTTGATCTGCGATTAAACTCTTTTTTTAAAAACTAAATATGCTATATTTTGAAGTATATAAGGTCCTAATTTGGTCTAAGTCCAACCAAATATAAACCTAATTAGCAATTATACAAAGGGATGACAGATAACATCAGGTTCAACCCCCTACGTACGGGTCCAATTATGTCATTAGTTGGTCATCAACACAATTTCATTGAAAAGAAAAGAGCTCATGCACCCTGACAAATTATATATATATGGACACTTCATAGACATATATATTTTCCAATTAAAAACGAATTAAATAAATTAATCAAGGATCTAAGAAATTATTAATTCATGACTAAATTATTAAGTTAATAAAGTGGCAGTAGAATTAATGAAAAGAAATCTGAATAAAATGGTAGGTTCAAGCGAGTGGGGGTTCATATTACATACTCCTCCCTCTCAGGACTATTTTCGTGGTTGTTTTGGACACGCAAACCAAGTAAAAATGAGTATAAAATTAAATAATAAAATAAAAAAAATTGTATTTTATTGACTTTTTTGAGTTTAAAAGTTTTCATGTAATTAGAATTTGTACATCCAAATAAGACAATTACAAAAGTAGTTTTGAGACGGAAGGTGTATTTTATATATATATATATGTAATGGTTGAGAGTAAAAAGTGTTCATATTATGAAGCTACTAACTGACCACAGCGTTTAGAGCACTCACATTCCATGTACTTTAACGGCAAAAGTTCTAAATAATGTGATAATATGAGACCAGACACTTAATAATAAAAAAATATAACACTTTTAAAAATTGATAAAATTTTAATAAAAAATGACAATATTTTTTATTACAAGTAACTATCTTTTTATTAAAATTTTATCATTTTTTAAAAGTAATAATTTTTTAATTAATAAATTACATATTTATATTTGTCTCATAAGTTTTCTTTAAAAGTTTGTCAATTAAAAAATATATATCTTCAAAATGAGTTAGTGAATAAACTGATATGAGTCAAGTCTTGTTTGAGACAACTAAATGAAATGTGAATTAAATATAACTTATTATCGCATTGGTAGGATTAAATGTTAAGTTATGTAATATCATCTCATCGAAGGTGTCACGGATATTAATATTTGTCTTTAAATATATATTACGGTAATTGAACACATTTCACAACTCGTTTGACATCACATTAACGTTTCATTCAGGCCCGTGTCAAAAAATATGCAGGCATTGTGCTACATTTTAAAATGAGGCCCTAAATTACATAATGCATGAAGAATTTCAATAAATACTTCAAATGTTACTAACCAAATTCACAACATACAAAATTTCAAACCAAATAATAATTACCCACCTCCCTCTTTCTACTCCCTTTCTCTCAGTGACGGAGCTAGAAATTTTGGACAGGGGGGGCCGTTAATATTTCTATAAAAATTAAATAATGTTATGTTTATAAAAAAATTATTATCAATTTATCATAACATTTAATTTCATTTAAGCTAAACAAGTTAAGTTTTGTTATGATTTTGAAAAAAAAATTAATTGTTCCAATTATATAAAAAATGTGAGATAGCGTTGAAACTGCTAAAATATTAATATCATTAAAGAAATATTTTCTTTCTTTAATTAGAACGTAATTTCAATATCCATCAAAATTTTAACTTCTAATTATTTTATTAATTTAGAGGATAAATATTTTTAAAATTTTATTGAAATATTATTAGGCACTACATATTGTATACTTTATATAACATAGTACTAAAAAAAATTTAATACTAAAATATTAAATATTTTGATCATAAATCTAATTAATTTTTTTTTAAAAAAAACGCCTGGAACTAAAAAAGAAAAAAAAATAGAGAGACGAAGTTACACAAAGGAATTGAACCCTCGCCTTTGTTAGAAGAAAAGTTTTATACTACACTCTAAAACCAATCAAGCCCCCTGTCCCCACTGTAGCTCCATCCCTGCTTTCTCTATTCCGTTTTCTCTATCTCTTTCCTTTTCTTCACGTTTACAACACGACGTCTGCATTATCCCACTCAGTCCACGTAATACAAATCCGATTTCGCCTACTCTCTATTGAATAAAGAGAATAAAATTGGTGAGATTTGAAAATACATAATAGAAATAGCAAGAGTAACATTTTTTTTCCTCCTTCATCAATTTTCATTCCTCCTCTTCTTCTCCTCACTATTTCAGTTTCTACATCAAAGTACATGATATTTTCAATTCTGGCTATATGATAAAAAAGGGGTACAATTTTCTAATATTTTGTCAAACTTTTAGCCTATTTTCGAAAAATATTATCAAAAGTTTGTTTGATTGACTTCTTCAAATTATTCCTTCTTATTTAATTTTTCTCCAAAAGAATATATTTTTTTGAAAAATAATCAAGAGATTTGTTTTGGATGTTTGTTAAAGATATTTAGATTTATTTATTTATTTGTTTGTTTGTTTATATTCTTTCATTTTTTTTTTCGCTTATTGGATATTTTTAACATTACAAACAAAAACTATTTGATTTTTTTATTACTTTTTTCTTTTTCTTTTTTATTATTTTAGGGTGTTTTTTTTTTCTGAAAAGAAAAATCATTATGCATTTGTAAGTTTTTCCATTAATTAAGGATGGGTGCACATATTTTGAGAGAAAAAATGAAAGAATGTATTTATAATATTTTATAAATATTCTAATTAAAAAAATGTAAAGTGTGTGTGCATGTGCATATAATGTGGGTCTTTCTTAAATCTTAAGATACGACACAAATTAGTGAGGAGGAAAAAAATTGGGCCCCTGAATTTTGGGGGCCCTGTGACATGTCACTTAACACAACCCTAATGAACGACCCTGGTTTCATTGAACAAATTGTCATTAACAAATTGTCCAAAAGCTTTTGGAGACCCTAGAAATTATGTAAGACAAGCTATACATACAAGAACTCTTCCATATATATCAATTTGTGGGATGGAGTTGCATATCCATTAATCTTTCACTTTCCCAAAATGTAAAATTGATGAGTCATCCAATTAATTAGTTGTGGGAAGAAGAGCTCAATCTTGTTATTCGTCAAATATTCATATCATGTACGTATATATATAGAGTAGTGCATACCTAGCTAGCTACGTTCCGACAAACAAAACATTTTGGGACCAAACAAGAAGTGGTCCCTGAGGCATCTAGGGTTTCTACAACCAGATCAATACTATTACCCAATATATATATATATATATATATATATATATATATATATATATATATATATATATTCATTTTTAATGGATTATTCATGATCTTGCACCACGTTATAGCCATTAATTGTATATATATATATATGCAAGAAAAGTTAAAGTATATCACATTAATTTAATGTAGATACTCATACGACTGAAAAAAAATATTTCAATGTGTCAATCAGTACTGTATGTCGGTAAATGAATAATGTCATTTTATTTTAAATATTAATTCGTAAATTTTTTTTCCCTAACCATATCAATAATAATTATTTGCACAAAGATAATTTAAATTTTATATCCAGCACCAAAAATCTATAAAAAAAAAAAGAATTTCTACATGTTCTCATGACTCAGTCACTTGGATCCGATCCAAACAGTACTTGATGTTGACTAATTTAGAACTAATTTATTATTTAGCAGACAAAATACACATAAATATAAAAACAAAACAAATCAATTTCCTAATTAATTGGTATGCGTTTATATATACATACAAATATATTATCACAGAAAATAAAAAAATACAGATAATTATTAATTATCTGAATTTTTACTGCTCCAAAAAACAAAAAAATTTAAAAAGGTTCCCCTCTTCACCACAACCAAAACTCAAAAACAAAAAAATAGAAAAACAAATCACACTAATTTGCATCGATCAAGATTCCCCCAAGAAATTAATCAGCAAAAAAAAAACCCTAATATATATATATATATATATATATATAATAAAAAAGCCCTAATTTCTTGTCCCAGCTTTCTCCATGAGATCGAAGCTAAAAGTAGTCACTTCTCCGGCGGTGGTGGCTCTATTCTGATTAGCGGCGGCCCTCTCCCCTTCTGCCTCTCTGTACTTAACCAAATACCTCTTCAAAGGCTCAGTATAATCATCGAAGCCCAAATTGGCCAAGGCCCAGCAGATATCGTCGCCGTTGACGGTCTTCCTCTTCTCCTTGGCGCATTTATCGGAGGCCTCGCCGGTGACGAAGCTGATGAACTCGGAGACGCATTCCTGCATGGTTTCTTTGCCTTCTTTGGAGATTTTGGCGTTGGGCGGGAGGATCTGTTTCATGATGCGGCCGACGTTGGCGATGGGGAGGAGCCGGTCCTGCTCCTTAATTACGACGTCGTCGTCGGAAAAACAAGTGGCCGGGTGATGATGATGATAATATGTACTCAAGGGTTGTTCTTTGTGTAGTGGTTTATTAGAGTAATTGTCTACCATATTGATTTGATCACTAATTAAGATGGATGGACCCTGTTAGACACAGACACGTTGCGTTTCACTTGTCCCTAATTGCAGCTTGACTTTATATAGACCTCCTGAAACTGAAAGTGGGGCTAGCTAGGTTTTAAAGTCTAAGGGTTCGAATATATACTCTCCCCTTCCGGTCCTGTATAATTTGCTCGTTATTTTTTAGCATAAATATTAAAAAATAGTATAAAATATTGGTATAATATATAAATAAAATAAAAAAATAATGAGAATAGTGTAAAAAGTAATAATAATAATTAAGTGAACGGTCGTTTCCACGAATAGATAAAAAAACAAATAAGAAATATATAGTGGAACAAAAAAAAATGACAAAAATGAGAAACTTATAATATGATTGAGAGAGTATATAAATAATATATGTGCTTGTTTAGGGATTTGAGTGGAGTGAGATTTTTCACTTACGTCAAAATCAATGTTGTTTATAGTGTGGTTTATAATAAAAATTACTGTAAGATAAAAATATCTATTCGTATCCAAAACTCATACAACTCGGAGAATGCAAAAATTTAATTAATCTATTAAGGGTATGTTTGGTTCATAAGATAAACGTATCTATTCGTCAAAAACATAAAAGTATCTACTGTAAAAAACATACATACATATTTTTTACGGATATATACTTTTATTTTATGAACCATACATACCCTAATATGAGTCCCAAAACCAAACATAGTTAGTGAGTCGTGACTAATTAGGACTGTGGTGGTGGACAACACAAATTAATTTTCTTAATATTTCGATTTTCAATGCATATCCGGTAATTTATGCAATTTGTATCCAAATTTCACTAAATTTTGTTATCAATTTTTTGTACTAAATTGTATATTTTTTTGGAAAAACTATTTATTCGCTCAAATTTGACAGGGCAAAATCTTTAATACCCTACTTTTAAAAAAAAGTCTTTTTTTTAATTCTAAAAAACTGGCAAAATGTTGACACTGATTTTCAAACTATTTAGGACATAAATTTTTTTTTCAAAAGTATTTTTGCCCTATTTCAAAATTGGCCAATTTTGTGTATTTTTTTCTAATTTTTTGGGTACAATTAATCTAATTATTTTCATTCAAATGAAGTAGACTTTTCATTAGAGTTTTATTGCTTGGGGGATGAGACTTAAGTTTTTTATCTTCTTCTTTTGATTTATGTGTTATGTCATTCTATATGTTAAATCTATATTTTACATTTAATGTTATGAACGTAGTAAGTATTATTTAAACAGATGATCATATCAATTAATAGTGTACAAAATAATTGAATTAAACACATATATATGTATATATATATATGCGTGTATATATATATCTAAATTGAAATTTTTGGAGGAGGACTAACGTATGTGTGAATCACACTTAATTACATCGTACATGTAACTGGTTTTCCAGTAATATTATTTTATTGTAAAAAGAGTAATTAAATACCTTTCAACTAGCATGCATATGATGCAACTGATTTTTGTATAATATCATTCAATCAAAATGAATAATTAATATCATTATAAAATGGAGCTGCATATATTATACTTTATTTGCCAAAGGATGAACTAATATTAAAAAAAAAAAAAATCCAATGTGTTCATTTTAATAACAAGTGATTTGAAATTCATTAAGCACATTTTACATTATTTTATGAAGTTAAAAACCTTTCTATCCCTCAAATTTATTCACTTGTCTTCATTCATATCAAGTTTTTTTTTTTTTTTACCATTTTTCAAAGCAATATAATCACTTTTCAATCATCATTTGATAACACATATTTTATTATCTTTACACCATAAATAATCACATTTTTTAAAATGAACTCCACAATATTTCACATTTTCTTTTACTTTAATATTATACATCATCTTATTTTTCTTAAAACATATGTTCATTTTTATGGAAATAATTAAATATGGGACACAGAGAGATTATTTCACAAGAGTCGAATTCTTTATAACATTCACAAATGAAAATATTCCCGTCCAAACACACAACCACATAATTAACATCTATAAATCCATTAAAATTTTTCTTCTAATAATACAGTAGAATTAATTAATCCCCCTCTCTCTATATATGTGTGACAAGATGCTAGGTTGTTACCTGAATATCAAGATTTTAATTTTTACCCAAATTGATTATTCAATATATATATATAGTCAACATCATTTTGGCATAGTGGCAAGCAAGTTTTCCATAAACTGTTCTGAGTTAGGTCACCTTTCTTACTTTATTGATAAATTTTGATCGAGCAATATATATATTATTATGTACCCTTAGATGTACAATATTTAGAGAGACAACTTTAGCAATTAATTTATATTCAAATATAGTACTTGTGTATATATGGTCCCCTACTTCATTTGGTAACATTTTTTTACTAATTATATGCATTAAAATAATGGTTTAATTAAATTGAATTAGCAGCTTAATCATGCATGGTTTGCTTTGTTGAACAGGTGTCTGTGGCAGAGTGCAAGCGACCAAACTAAACCTAAAAAGAACCAAAATTTCGAGGATTATAATCCAAACCCTATACTATAAAATAAGAAAATTCCCTTACTATATTTGTCCACCTCCCTCTCTCTCTCTAAATATATATATATATATATGCACATGTCAGTGTGCATATATCTCTTAATTTAATTACCCATTTCAAGAAATCTTGTAAAGAAATTAAATTGACTTTGGTCTCTCTCGAAAAAGGTGACTGAATTTAGTATGCGTCAAATTAAAGTAAACTTATTATAACGTAATAATTTTTTCATTATATTTTTTTTTTTTAACTTGATTTTTTCTAGCTTATAAACAAAGAATAATTATCTCATTTAATTTCCTCCATAATCTCACGTTTCACTCAACAAGGCGGTGTGAAAGTGAAAGCGAAATCACTTTTTAATCTTTTTTTTTTTCAAAGTATTTATATATATATATCAATTAAAATAAACTTGCCCTACCCTTAGTCCCGATTTTCGTCTTCCACAAACACAACCATTTCTCAGTTCCAGTTTTCCTGGCTTTGAAATTTGAATTTTTCAATGTAAAAAAATTAAAATTGATCATAAAAAATATAATTAAGTCGGACACTGGTGAAATAAAATGGCAAAATAAAAAAGATAAAATAATATCAGGTAAAATTAAATTTGTCTAACGTTTACAAGACTAAAAGTGAAACATTTAAATTAAGTCAATTATGTTTGGACGAAGGAATTTGAGTTTATGGATTTTAAATTCACTTGTCTAAATATATTCTACTTCAAATTAATGGATTTTAACAAAATTTAGCTTTGACCCTAGTTTATATTAAAAAAATTTAACAAATCATGTCATTTAAAATCATAAATTTTTTAATTCATTATTTTCAAGTCTCTTATATTTCAAATGATCTATCCAAACACAATATATGTTTTTTAATTAATGAAATAAATATCTATCAATTGTCATTAATTTGAATGAGGGTTTCTAGAACATATATATGTAGAAAGCACAGGGCTAGCTGAATATAGTACGAAAATTAGGCTAGTCAATTATTGGTTCAACTTATTTCTGTATATACATTATTTCACAATCCACATGAAGTCAGCAGTGAAAATGACGTATGATTTATCTTAAATATACATTATATTATAAATGATGAATGTCCTTTAAGTAGGGAGCCTTAATTAAATTAATTGGATGCTTCAACTATAAGAAAAATCAGAATATCATTTTTTAACGGTATTTTCATTTCTATTAATATATACATGACAACAAACTTCTACAAACACAAATTTACATATATTTGATTTTTCAACTATTATTGAAGTAGTTATTATTTGATCTTTTAAAAGTAATAATTGATATAATTAACAATTATAGTTTAAACGATTGAATGCACATGAACTTAAATTTATTGGACCTAGCTACTCATTATATGTAGTTATTCCTAGAATTAATAAAGCTAGTGATTCTCCTGTGCGATGCACGGAGTGAATATTATAAATTTTAAATGCAAGATAGTGTACTGAAATAAATTATAATAGAAATTTAAAAATTAAATTTGTTTGGTCCATCTAGCAGTTAATTAATTAACTTATGCTACTACTAATTTATATTAATATTAATTATATTGTAAATATATGGGTGTATTATGTTTATTTAATTATTCATATAATTATTAGTTATGCACAAAATATTTTTTCCTAAAATAATTATGGAATAAAAGGAACAGAAATAAATACGGGATAAGAACTGTAAATAACTTAGAGATTTGTCTAGTCTTCTATTGCAAGGTCTTGGACTTGAATGTATGTGTTGTTGTATTCATGGAGAGCAAAGAAATGTTGTATACAAGAGAAGGATTATCAATGTCTTTTTTATGCCATTAAGAGACCTATTTATTCATGTTTCCTACGGCTAACGTGGGGACACATACTTGGTGGTCTCCAATTACTTAAGAATAAGTTCTATCGAGTCTCAGAGATCATAGAGATAGTGGGTACTTGTCAAAGATGCTTCGACCAATAGCATAGTGGCAGGTGGACACGCTTCGAGAGGGAATATCTTCGATGTCAGAATAGAATCAGCGCATAACTTTCACTTTCTTTCCAACGTGCTACGGGTATTCGTTGCTTGTTGCTTGTGTCTTGCCCCCAAGCAGTAGGCTACACTAAGGACGCTTGAAGCTCAGTGCTGAAATCCTCGGCAGGGCGTCCCTGACGCTCGAACTTGAGCCAGGACTGAAGATGAAAGTCCTTTGGAGTTATCCCTAACGGATCGTGCCTGACACTTATACATGAGTTCTGGGACCTTTTTTGGGCCTCTCAGGATTGGGTTGAGCCTCACTTTCTTAGGCATATTCATGCCACAATAATTGCCCCTAGCTCGTTGCTCGAGATCTTGAGAAATGGGGTGGACCAGGGCTCGGACCTAATCGTGCTCGAGTGTTGCGTGGTCTTGTGCTTACTAAATGCCGCCAAGTACAATTTTAATTTTTTGGATGGCTGGGACGCTTTTGAATAGGTGTGTGCATGCCGAGAGTAGGGGATGTTGGTTAGCGAAAAATCATCCCAAAGGTCACATCCACTCATGCGCATCCCAACTTCAAGTATAAATAGTAAGGTTTGCCTCTACCTATCTCTCTAATCTATTTCTACAATCTTTGACAACTTTTGACTGTTGCACTCTGAAGTTTCCATCTCACCTTTCAGCCTTCTGCATTTAGCAAAGTAAGACTCTATCCTTATATTTTTCCTTTTTTTTTTGAATTATCTCAGCGAGAATGGCTAGTAGAGACTATTAGGACATGTGTAGGACATAGATATGCTATAGTATACTTAAAAGCAGACTTTTTGAGTATAAGTGGGAGATTGTTAGGGTTATACTGAAAAGTATATTTTTACTTTGTATAACTAAACTGAATCTTGAGCTTTTTCTGAAATAAATCTTTTATCATTGTGCTTTGGATAATATGAATGTTATTTATTATAATTCACATATAATAGTATAAGTTACACTGTAGTTAAATGTAGTGATCCCCGGATAACTCATGGCAAGATCACATTATCAGTTCCTTGTAACAAGTACCAACTTCACAACTTAGATGGGATTTGAACACCCTTTGGTAAAAGGTGTGTAGATCACAGATTAACTTATCTTGACCAAGGGATTACACTAGTGCATAATGATGCATTGAAGATGACATATAAATAAGAAATTCTTCCGTACTAACTTATGGAATGAAGAATTAGACCTAGTGGTCGTTTATTTTTAAATTTTTGTCCCTTAAATAGGAATGTGTGTAATCAGCGTGTGGCATTTTAATCAATTATGGGTAGAGAGCCAATGAGACTCAATACTTTGCATTTTGGCCGACATCATTGAGAACATGATAGTTGCTAAGATATAATATAGATGAACGTGTCCTTGGAGAGTCTTGCATGATTAGTCCTCTTGGTAGGCTCATACATTTTGTCATACTAAATAGTGCACGTAAAAATTTATTTCCATCATTATGATAAAGTTGAGATGTCCTTACTCCAAGGATAAAGATGTTAAATTAATTAAAGCATTCAGTAGCTTGATTAATTGACGGACAAGTGAATTTTAAACGCGGAAAATAATGACTAGAAGCCATATGATTGTAATATGGATTAAGATGGATAGTACAACATTAATCCTATAGTGGAATGAATTAATGTTAATGAGTTCAAATGACATTGGGCTCAATGTTAGAATTTAAGGCCCATTGAGAGGTCGAATCTTAATTCTCCTAAAGTCCCCTCATGCAGCCTAATTAAATGACCAACAAATAATAAGGTGTTTAAAATAGAGGAAATAATTTTGTGGCCCAATTATATAAATTTTTGAAAAAAAGTGTATTGGATTTCATTAGAGATTTTATGAATACAAGAATATCTAATAAAATCAAGAGCTCATTGACTTGACACACATTAGTGTAATTTTTTAAAATTATATGCAATTGAGAAGGAAAATTTGTGGAAATTTGTTTATGGTAATTGTAATATTTGATATTCAAGAATTTTCATATATGGGAAATGGACATCCTCATTAATTTTAAGCCCTTAATAAACTATAGATATCCTCATTATAAATATGGGATGAGAGGACTCATTCAAACACTACAATTGAGGCCCAGAATTCGGCCACTATAGTATTTTAGGGCAATAAATTTTTTTCTTTTTCTTTGTATTGTAATTATTCGTGTGGCCTCGTCGGGTCAACATGATCAAAACCTTAGAGAAGACCCAGAGGTTGTGAAAGCCGGTGCAGAGGAGGATTCCACGGAGGTTGACAAATTGATCAGAGATATGAACATTAATCTCCAAAATGATCGGGATGCCGAATAGAGGGCCCAAAATACTTGTTGTCACTCGAAATTGGGAGGATAACGTGTTGAGGGCCTATCGGTTCTCATGCTGATTCGTCAAGCAAGTGGCGGGGCAGTTCTTGACGCCCTCGTATGTTGAATATCTTATCGACAATCCTTATAAACTAGAACCCCGCAACCCTCACTCTTTTGTAAACGTGAGTATCTCTCGCTGGCATTGTGGTTCAATCACGAGCTCTATCACTGAGGAAGAACTCACTCAGTGGAGAATCAAATGGGAGATTCCGAGTGATGTGCAACTGTACGTTCCCTACAAGTAAAAAACCGATCCACCACCGGTGGAAATAATGATCATCTCGTACGATATTATAGAGGCTGGCTTGAGGTTTCCCCTTCACCCAGCCATCAGTAACATGTTGCAGTTTTAGGAGTTAGCCCCCATTCAGATAATGCCAAATTTGTGGTTGTATATGATGAACACCATGGTTGTTTTTGGAAAATATGGGTTGTTCCGGTTACCGACTGGTGGGAAGATATCCTATCTCTTCACCTTGAGTGCGGATGGCAAGCGTCATGGAGATGCATGTATATATCAAGCCGAGATCGAAGAAGAAAAAAGTTGTCTTCGGAGTAAAGAATCACCCCACTTGGAAACCCGATAAATGATTTTGGGTGTCCAGAAAATGGCAAACGGCTGACTTTCAACGAGGAGTTGCACAATTGATCCTGACTGTCCCATGGACGAAAAGAAGCTCTAACTCTTCCCCCACTACTGATCTAATTCCTTTTCTCTGCTGCAGGTTTTCTTTTTACAGAAGACAACCAGTTGTGGTTCGACTTCAAAGTTTTGCTTGAGCATATTGCTTTACTTGAGAAACCAGAGAAATGTATCATGGTGCTCAACACCCAAGAGGCTTGAGTAGGTTTGCGGTGCTATTGGCCTCCAATCACCATAGGGTCGATATTGGTAAGTTCCCTTGCCTATGGTGGTTTTACCCGCAACTGACTGGAGGCTGACTTTAATCACGATATTTGTTTTGCAGCCAACTTTGAGCCTTATTCAACTTGTCCTCGATCATTAATGGACGAGATGTCGGGAGTTTTTGCTCGAATAGGTGCTCATAAGTCGGGACTATGGGGAAAAGGGAAAGACAAAGCTCAAAAAAGATTGTGAACATTCCTGCCCCTGCATTGGTTCCTCTTTGTGAACATGTCAGTCATTCCTGAAGGGATCCCGATGGGAGGAGGATCGAGTTTAGCGAGGACAGAAATATCACCTCACCCATTAGGAGGATCCGGCCATCTCACCTCCCCCATCGTCTGTTGCCTCAACTAAGAAACATCGTTGGGATGAGAAAGTGGATCGTGAGGTTGTGGACGTCTACTTCTCTCCTTCTCGGGCTGAAGCCCATGATCGAGAAAAAAAACGATGGTCTCATCTCCGTCACCCAAAGCTCATCGGGCTAACTGTCTGTCAAAGAGTTATCTTGGGTCCGATCCCTCGGAACTACAAAGGTAATCCTTTGGGATGATAGCTCTCGCTTGAATGTGTAAACTTTTACCAGCTGATTTCTATCATATTTATGAATTTTTTCAGGTTTCGAGAAATGATTCCTGGCCACTCGGAGATGATGTTGGACTTTTTATCGTCGAAGACGGTTTATAAGTCTAAGAAACTGCGCGATATCCTCCGTCACACGATGTATGCGATGCCTAAAAGTGATATTTATAGTCGATATGAAACATCTACATTAAATCAATTGTGTTTGGATTATGGAATTTAAATTTATGAATTTTAAATTCACAATCTAAATACATTCTACTTGTTTGAATAGGATATTTAAATTAATGGATTTAAAAACTTAGTTTTGACCCTAGTTCATACAAAATTTTAAATATTTAATTCGTATCATTTAAAATTCATAAATTTTTTAATTCATTATTTTTAAATCTCTTATATAATATCTATCCAAACACAATATAATTTTTTTTCAATTAATGAAATAAATATGTACCAATTGTCATTAATTTGAATGTGGGTTTCTAGAACATATGCATAAAGAACAAGGCTGTATATAAAAATTAGGCTAGTCAATTATTGGTTCAACTTATTTCTATATATATATATATATAATGTTTGGATTCACAATCCATATGAAAACTCAGTGAAATTGACGTATGATTTATCATTTTATCTTAATATACAATATAATCTAATCTATAAAAGATGACGTCCTTTGAGTATGGAGCCTTAATTAAATTAATTGGATGCTTCAACTACAAAAAATCAGAATATCATTTTCCAACGGCATTTTCATTTCTATTATATACATGACAACAAACTTCTATAAACACAAATTACATATATTTGATTTTTCAACTATTATTGATTTAAAATATTTAGTATTTGATCTTTTATAAGTAATAATTGATATAATTAACGAGGATAGTTTATATACACTGTTGATAGAATTTGTTAATCGATGTTTGTTTATGTGGCTAATATAACATGTAATTCTACCAAACAATAATTTAAGGATTTGTGTTCTTGGATGTAAAATATGAGGGGGGAGTAGAGAGTCTAGAGAGAGAAATATTGCAAGGGTAATAGTATTGATTATGAGAGTGTGTCCCTTGAATAGTACAGGAGAGATCTTATTTATAGGTGTGTGAGTGTGAGACGGCACCTTACGAGCCTAGATGGCCTCTGGTGTTGGCGAGGGTTCCTTACCCTCGCCTTAGTCTCCCCACACCGATTCCTACCTCATGCCTCGTCCTACCACAATGCCTTAGACTAGATGGGCCTCATTAAAAACCTCGTCGTAAACCACCCTTGTGGATAAACCGGACGGAGGGAAAAAGAGCGCACCACCGGGATCCTATAGACTAAGGGCGAGCTCATGGGCGAGCTCTTAGACGAGTCGGGCGATCTCTGGGCCGAGCTCTATTGCCTTGCGTGGTCTGTGAGTGTTGCGTGATGATGAACTCTGGCGAGACCTCCATGATGGTATGGGGTGAGCCTTGGGCGAGCTCCAGCACTACAGAGGCGACCTCTTGATTCTTCGAATTACCTCGAGTGGCTCGCCCATCAACATACACATATGCAGGGGCGGAGCTAAGAAGGGTACAGAGGGGGCATTGGGCCCCCCTGTAAATTTTAATTTTTTAGTATAAATATAATGTTTTCGAATTGTTAAAGCTATATACAGGTGCCTCATTGATTCTGAGGATAGTTTAAATTCTTTCCGCTTTAAAAGGCAAAGGTTCAATCCCTCAAATTATCAAAATAACTTTTTTAATTTTTTTTATTTTTTGAGTTCCATGTGTCTTTTCTGCATTTTTTGATTAAATTTATAATCAAAATATTTAATATTATCATCTATTTTTTTTCTATCACAAAAAATTGTTACTAAAATTACACATTTTAGTATTAAACTTTTTTAAATATTATATAATATAAATTATACAATATGTAAGTGCCTAATAATATTTCAATAAAATTTTAAAAATATTTATCCTCCAAATTAATAGAATAATTAGAAGTTACAATGTCCATTAATATTGTGATTAAGTTTTACCTATATTTTTTTTTAATAATATTAATATTTTAGGAATTTCAACACAACCATCTAACCTTTTCTACATAATCGAAACATTTTTTTTTAAAATTATAACAAAACTTAACTTGTTCAATTTAAATTAATGAAATTAGATGTTTTGATAAATTTATAATGATTTCTTTATAAACATAACATTATTTCATCTTTATAAAAATATTAATCGGGCCCCCTATCCAAAATTTCTGGCTCCGTCACTGCACATATGTACAACAATGATAGTTGAAACACCGAATTCACATTTTATTTGACATACTCATTAATATATGAAGTTACTCCTAGCTAGAATTACTAAAATTAAGTTCATATACGTATTTTAGTTTTATATATATATATATATATATTAATAATAATAAATATATAATATATGATGTTGAAATAGAGAAAAAATATATTCTTTCCATTCTATACTTATTTTCTATATTTCAAAAAATGTCTGTCTCAATATTTGTTACTTTTGATAAAAAGTTAATGCTCTCTCCATTCCCGAGGAACTTGCAAGTTTTCCTTTTCGGGACGTCCCAAAGGAACTTGCAGATCCAAAAAAAGAAACCCTTTTATAAACTGCACCCTCACAATATTTACATATTTACACAAAATATCATTACTTTTTTACTTTTTGGGCCCACATTACACTCAATTCAACTAACTTTTTCACTTTTTACATAAAATTTTACCAAATTAATCCTCAAAACACTACTTTTTTTACTTTATTTTATTTTTTCTTAATTTGTGTGCTCCTCCTGCCTTGCAAATTGCTCTGGGACGGAGGGAGTATTATTTTTTAACGTTATATTCTCCATATATTCATTATATACTATTTTTAACAATATAATTAAAAATACCACTATATCATTTTAATTATAATTAAATAACTTTTTTTAAATTGTATTTAAATAGTAATATAGAAAATTATTTTGGGAGGAAATAATCCGAAAACAAACGGGTTAGGTACGTACTTATGACATATAAAACTTACTGAAGGTGACATGCTAATGCCACGTGTCCAATTATATGCAATTTCATTGTCTTTAAATGATATAATAATCTATTTAAAAAGTAAAAACATACTCAACTCTTCATTTTGTTCACATATATTTGAAAATTTCTAATGATATAATCAAAATTGGTAAATGGATAATGTGAAAATATCTCAATTAAAATTAGAAAGAAGGTTAGTGTATGAAATTAAAATAAGTTTATAAATTATAACTAAATAACCCAAATTTAAATAAAGGAAAATTAATGATGATGACCGAAATCAAAATAACCGAAAAAATGGTAACCATTTGTATAAATGTCTCATACAAAAGTAAAAAAAAAAAAAATTAAATATCTTCTTGTTTTCATGACTTTGAATTATTCTATTTTAAAAACTGAATTATGGTTTTCATAATACTTTATTTAGTTCTCAAAATATATTTCAAGTTAAGCATTAATTAACACTACTTCAGAATAGCTTCTGACCTCTTCACATTATCATCATAATCAAACTGGACATAGCATCGCTTGCTGATTTAACAGGCCTAACCGTTAAAATCATTTTGGCTTATTTTTGTAATATTATATATATTATTCTAAAAAATAAAATAAGTTAAATATTCTTATATAAAATTTTAATAAATTATAAATTACATATTAAAATAAACACAATTGAATCATAGACAATCAAAATCAAAATACTCAAAATATCTCAAGTCATAATATCAGATTGTAATACATGACATGTTTATAACTCATGCATAATAAAATCTCAGATTAAAATATTACAATGAAAATTTAAAATATATAAATTATAGCATTAATTAATTTTGGGGTTGGGACATTTCTCAAGATTTAATTTAATAAAAAATAAAAAATTTAAAAATTAAAATATAAAAACAGACCGATTCAATCGTTAAAATGGTTTTTAGGGGGTAACCAAACCGTTTCTATGGCCGTTTCCCGGTTCAACCGATTCTCGAAAACAATGATTATCATTACTGTGCTCCAAAAATAAAGATTAATTGATAAGATTTAGTAAAATAATTAATACTCCATCCGTCCCATAATTGTTTTCACACTTTCTTTTTCCGTCCGTCCCACAATTGTTTTCACACCCTATAAATGGAAATTATTACTTTAACTTTATCCTCACAATCCAGCTAATCTCATTATTTTAATAATATAACTTTACACAGCACTATACTTTTCTTAAAATTTGTGTCATTCCAAAGGTGAAAACATCTCTGAGACGGAGGGAGTATATTAAACATTGAAAATAACGTATAGTTAAATACAAATAATTAATATTATTTAATTATTTTATAATAACAATAATTAATATTGTTTTAAAATCCACATAAACTAATTATACTATACAAGAATCTATTTGATTCCAAAAGTAGGCTAAAGGTTGTTCTTGAAAATATATTATTTAAAATGCAAGGATCATTCAAATTCAACCAAGTTGTTCCTGATGATATATAACTTCAAACACCAAAATTTTAGAATAATATGGAAGACAAATACTAGTCAGACAATGTAGGTACTAGCAATTGGTGGATTTTTAATCAAGAATATTATTCAGAATATTTTTTTAGAATTTATTTTTTACAAAATCTTTGTGGAACAATTAAATTTTTATAAAAAAAGAAAAGAAAGAAAAAGTGATAACGTCGGTTAAACTTGCAAACACCACCACAAAAGTCAGCTTTTACATGCCAATGGCAATGAATTTATGTGCATAAGTTTTTGTAGGGTAAAGCAGCGCGAGATACCCCAGCTTACTCTTTATTGAGTTCCTTTAATTTAGTAGTATATATATAATTGGAGAATATATCCCAGTTTATTATTATTAATACTTCCACTATCTAACTCTGTAATCCATCTATTTTTATATAAACTTTTCATTCTACTATTTAGTTCGTTTCTTTATAAACTTCTCATTTACTCTTTTATTTTTTAAAAAAATTACTATTCACTTATTTTATTTTTATTTTTTTTATCAAATCACTTATATTATTTTTCTACACAGAATGGGGAGAAGCCGGAGAGTTAAAATTGATCACGGTTAAAACTTTTATTGTATTTGATTTGTTCTTGGTGAGCTCAAAATTGTAAAATAATTGTACATTTGTTCTCTTAAAGGGTACATTTTATACCCTTATTAAATGGAATAAAAAACTTTTTTTTAGATTAAAAAATTATTATTATTTTAAACTTGCAATAATCTGTGTGCTAAAAAACAATAAGAAGCTTATAATAGGACAGATGGAGTATTATCTTGTTAATATTATGGCATATTTTTTTAAGAGGTGATCAATAACAATAATTTTTTAAAATAATCAATAACAATAATTTTTTTTATCACTGGGTATATGACAACGTTTTCTCCCGCCATAGAAGAGAACCACAACCACCATAAGAAGGGGACCACCTGAAGCTCATGAACTTTAGAATCACACAAAATTCGGAACCGTAATCTCCATAAGAGGAGAACTAATAGAATATTATAAGGAGGACCACCACAAGAGATAATAAATTTGTCTTCTATACAGGACATATCGCAATGTAACTCTATAAAACAAAACTACAATCATCATAAGGGAGGGGATCGCCTAAAAATGCACTTCAAAATCGCACTGCAGCTGCAACCGAAATTTTACAAGCTAGAGAGGAACTATTATAAATAAATAAATAAATTCTTTCTCTCTATATTTCGAAATTAAAATTATATAAAATCTTAGATAATAAGAACTACATATAATCAGTTGAGGATCCAAATTTCACTGATAATTAGTATTACGACATGCGTACAGTGAGGGAACATGGAATGTGGTTCATAAAAAAGAGTTTGCATTAAAGAAATAATATTGGACTTCTGGTCTTATCATCAACAAGTAGGAAAAGCATTTAGGACCACACCTATGGAGGGATCAGGTTCAGTTTTTTATTAATTATTTCATTATAAATTAACTACAGCCTGTTAAAAACGAGCTCATCTATAGTGAAAAGTTTTGGGAAAATGATTTTTAAAATAATATATTTTCCCTTAATCCCAGACGTAATCTTTCCAAGTTTTCATAGAACACTTTTCTCTCATAATAAAATATTAATAAAATAAAAAATTTAACAATATTTTTAAGAAATGGTATAAGTCACTTTTTTAAAAATGGCACATTTTTAATTAATGAGTGATACATTTTAATTTTTATTTTAAAGGAAATGATCATTCATAAATAAATTATTACAGTACAAAGATCAATTTCCTAATCACTTGAACAAACAGGGGGGGGGGGGTGTAAACTGCTCCAGACCAATCGAGATGACATGTAGAGTACAAAAGAAGACAGACGCTAACAACTCGTAAAGACCTATGACGAAAAAGCACCCAACACTAAAGTGATTTTCACCACCTAAAAACTATGAACGTATGTCTCGTTGCCACCCGTACTTCAACAGTAAGTTGTAAGGGATCCAAGATCATACGGCACACTACCATATTCGAATCTCAAACACAACAACAATGTTGGAAGAATTTACTAATTGGTGTGTTTATGTGGCTGATTATACTAAGAATCCTTCCAAACAATAACAAGATTTTAGTTTATGAGAGTAAATAATAGAGAGAGAAAGTAAAAAGAGGTTTGTTTTTTATTATGTTTGCTTAGAGAGACAAAAGGAGTACAAGAAACATATTTATAGGTATGCATGTAGTGAGGTGTCACCTATTAAGCTTACTTAGCTTAATATAATGACAAGTGTCCTTAACACATGTCAATTTACCCACTATTATGCTCTAATTACATTCTGTCCTACTACATCACTATTGGTAACCTACGCAACTACTGGCTTCACTCCGGACATGGGTGAGCTCCTTTGCCTTGGATTGTTTAGTGGTGTGATGCTTGTAGTCAGGGGTGGTCTCCTGCTTCTAGCTCTGGGCGAGCTTCTCCTCTCTCCATTGTGTTGACTGGTCGAAGAGAGATGACATGGCTTTGGCCACCTGGGCGAGCTATGGGCAAGCTACCCAGCCTTGAGCTTATGATTAAGCTAATTCACCCAGAGTAACTTGTTTTAGTTCGCCTATCAACAAACAATATAAAAGTAGCAATCCCATTACAGGGAGCACAAACACACAAAGGTGTGGACAAACTCACTATATAATTATATTTGAGTAGGTCTCCTGTGAACCCGAGTTCACATGAACTCATATCACTGTGATGTATAATTACTGTTATGCATATACACTATAATTGTTATAAAAATATGTTTGATTTTCTTATCAGTGATACTGTATATGAATAACAGTGATAGTATTGTTGTATATTTTAGTATTTACATAATATAAAATAGAGTCGAGAGAACTCTATGCGTAGAGATATCCTTTTAGTAAAAGTCGTAACCATTAGATTTATGAGTTTTGAAGAAGAGTTGCAACCTTTTGGCATAACTCTTGAGTAATAGTTGCAACCTTTTAGTGCAACTCTTGGATATCTATATATACTCAAGATATGTGGAGTTCATTAAACACAAAAAATAGTTATTCAATTAATAGTTGAAGATTGAGAATTAGGGTTTCTCAATATAGTGAAAAGTCGAGTCTCTCTATAAATTATTTTGAGTCTTTTATTTTATTAAAACACTTGTGATTTCTGCTTCTGAAATTCGTTAGTGTAACTATCGAATTTCCTTGAAATAGGTTTTGTATCCTGGAAGGTCAATTCCTTGTGAGAACCATTTACAAATGAGTGAGAAGAATTAATACCTTTAAAGAAAGCATCGTTTTTCGGTGTGCCTAACCTATCATTAACTCCATTATCCACATATATACAACAATTTTAAAGGTATTAACTTTTATATGATGGAGTCAATGTGGATGAAGGCACAATTATACGATGGAGACCAAATATTTGAGAGAGACTAAACAAACTCACTAACAACAAGATGTTCGTGCTCATATTATCAGGGAAGTTATCTTAAACTGCAATTAAATTTAGTTATGATATATGCGTAGTCTAGAATTCTATTCATGCCAATAAATTTCTGGAAAGCACTAACAATACTACTTTAATTAATTACCACATTTATGCAGAATGGTTTCAATTTTCTAAGAGGCATTTTCACAAACACATTGCGTGCAACAAACTTACATAAAGTTTTCATGCTCAAAACAAATCCTTGAACAAGCCAATGACGTGAGAATGTACACAAAATTGCAGAACTCGTTGAGACATTTTTGCAAATACTTGATGTGCAGGAAACTTGCATAAAATTTTTATGCTCCAAATAAATGATGTCTTGCACAAAAAAAAAAGGAAAATACTTGTATAAAAATAAAAGTTAGCAAGGCATTGTGTTGAAAAAAATGTGACAGATTGGAAATATGAATGCAATTAACTCCCATAACCAGAGTCTCAACCCGGAGATTTTCGGTCTACCTAATTGCAAAAGAAGGGTAATGGATCAAGGACAGTGTAAGATCTGTCTGCCTTTAATATTTTTTGGTTGGCCTCTATCGATATCATCAATTGAATTGATTTAGATAGATAATCTGTGAACTGCCATGGACTCTATCATGTCCGCGAACGAGGGAGAGAAAAGAAATCTCAATCCCAAAACGGCAAAGAGGGTTGATAATCAATTGATAATCGAATCATACGTGAATCGATTGCGTAGCACATTGCCGTGATTTGGCACCTGTTCGGGTTTCGGCAATGCCATGCCGATTTGCACGTTATGAACGGGCATGCCGTGTAACTGAAAATTTAATCGGTGCCATATTGGGTGCTAATCGATGCTTCTCATCTAAATGAAAAGATACGAATATATGATGAGTAAATTGGGCCTGTGAAGGCATCTCTCAAGTTAATATGTATAGGGACTAAGCAATCAGCTTCACAATCCACATCTTGAAACTTTGAGCAAAAGACCACTTTGACAAGTGACATGTTATAATGGGTACTATTCAAATGGTTATAAATTTCACACAGCTGCGTATGTTTCAGTAAAAGTCACTTCAAACAACGGTGTTTGCGTTACCAGTGGAAATTACAATGAAGCACCGATCGAGTACTATGGTGTGTTGCAAGAAGTCGTTGAAGTGGAATATCCAGGGTGGCCTTCGAGAAAAATTGTTATGTTCTTTGTGAATGGTATGATCCAGGACGAGGAGGGAAAAGAGTCGATGCAAACTACAAGATTGTTGATATTAACATCAACAAAAAATACCCAACTGCATACGACCCATTCATCTTTGCATCACAAGCATCTCAAGTATATTACTGCAAATATCCAGTTTCAGGCAAACCGAACTTAAGAACAGTGTGTAAGGTCAAGGCAAGGTCGTTGGTAGAAATTCCTACTTCATCCAAAGGAGACACCGCACAATTAGAAGATCCATTCCAAACTGAAGTGCAACAGGCTCAAACAGTAGTTCTTGACGAAGGTATCAATCTTTCTGTGGATTTAGTGGCTGCAAATCCCGATACGATAATTGTTGACAACGAAGTGGATGGAGAAGAGGTAGATGAAGAAGATGATGAGGATGAAGATGAGGATGAAGAAGATGGGCAAGATGATGAGGATGAAGATGAAGAAAATAGACAAGATGATGAGGATGAAGAAAATGATGACGATGAAGATGAAGAAAATGATGACGATGAAGATGATTAGTAGTATTAAATTACTAGTTAATTGAATTTTATTTATTTTAATATAGGTTTAATTTATTTAGGTATATGAATAATATTTGTGTTGATATTGTTGTTGATATAGGTATATATGTGTTGATGTGATAATCTAATCCAGGTGATTAAGGAAGTAATCAGTGGAATACCGGATGACGTGTCCCAAAACAACTAATGAAACATGATGATTATAGGCAAAGTTAAAGAAGTTCAATGCGAGAAAAGAAGAATCGTCAAACAAGCGAGAAATGGCCGAGCAGCAGTACAAAAGAGGAATGGGCGAGCAGCTCACCTGCTCGCCCAATCACCTGCCCAGCTCACCTGCTCGCCTATTTGTTCATAATAGGCGAGCAGGTGTTGTAATTCTCATAATGGGCGAGCAGCTCACCTGCTCGCCCAAAGAGCTGGTCGCCAGGAATGAACTGCTGCTCGCTTGTTTTCAAGAAGATCACCAGGATCCCATTTTCATCATTTTTACCCAGTTTTTCGTTGTAATTATCTTGTTTAAGCGGTTAGGAACACGTGTAAGCTTCAGAAGAAGCGTGACAAGGTGAATGCCACCACCTACTTGTATATTTGCCTATAAATAGGCCACCATTTTCAGAATAATGCAAGTTTTCTTAGCCTCAGCGAAGCTCTGCCGAAATCTTCACATAATCAAACACTTTACAGTTCCAATAATCTGATTTTGATCTATTGTTAGTGAAATCGAACCTAAAAGCCACATAAATGCTTCCGTTGTGGAGATTTCATTAACAATTTGGCGCTAGAAGGAGGGCACGAACCTCCGGTTGCTGGAATTTATGGGATATTGGACTGGAAACTGCAAAATTTGGATTCTGGATGAAGATTTGCCACCTGCTCACCTGAAGATACACAAGCTGCTCGTTTGAATACTTGAAGAAACACACCTGCTCGCTTGAAGGTTGGAAGGAGCACAAGCTGTTCGCTTGAAGGCTTGAAGAAAACCCACCTGGTCGCCTATTTGTACACCTGGTCTCCTGTTTGTACACCTGGTCGCCTGTTTGACTACCAGCTCACCTGGTCGCCTTTTTTTCCACCTGCTCAACTCAGCTGCTCGTCTGAACTGCTGCTCGCCTATTTTCAGTTGTTCCCCCGTTTGGTGATTCAACAGCACAACAACTTAACCTGCTTTGTGGAAAGGAGCTGACATTACGCAAAATGTCGAGGGAAGTTTCACAACCAAGGATGGCATCCCATGGGAGGAATAACGATCAGCCAAATCAGATAACCCTAGCACCTGAACATTCAACGGCAATTCTGGGTGTTGCCAGAAATTGACAACAAGCTGAACCGACTGGAATTCCAGCTGCTCAAGTGGGACAGAACTATATGCAGGGGTTATCTGAACTGCTCCCGTTCTTGTAGAACCCTGAAGACATATCACGTGTAATGACTCTCTGTAGAGTGCTGAAAGAGCAACAGCAAGGTACAGTCTGTCCCTCTGGCACTCAACCTGATCAAAGGCTCGTTCTTCAACGGGTCGATCAGCGTCCACCAGAGACCGAGGCTGACGGTGAACAAAGAAGAAGGCGTGAAGAGCGAGGAAAACAGAAGGTGACTGATCGATTAGGGCCGAAGATGGCAGACCGGTTAGGCCCACAAGGAGCTAGAGCGCGGAGCATGATGGATGAGTCCAGTCATGGAACTCCACAAAGCAGACCTGTTGAACGATGGGAGTACAGGTCGCAGGGCCAGCCCTTGACGGCCTATCGACCCCCTAGTAGAGCTCTAGAGGTAGACCAAGGGAGACCCAGCAGAGTACCAGAGGTAGATCAAGGAAGGCAGCAAATAGTCCGTGAAAGATTACGATGGCCGGCAGCGGAGAGGCTCAGTCCTGAGGGCATACACAAGGTAAGTATGATTCCAGCGAAGTCGCACCCGAGTGACCGAGTGTCCGGCTCCCCTCGCCTAGAGCGAGAGGAACGGCCACCCCGTCAAGGTGCAGAGGCTTCAGATGAAATCATACGATCAATGAAAAAGGCCATCGAAGACCTTTAGGTCAAAGTCTCGTTACGCCCAGAAGGTAGCCCGGCAATACAGATCCCAATTTCACCCCTATCAGCAGCAATACTTTCGGCACCTATTCAGCTGAAGATCCAATTCCCGGCCTCTAAATTGTATGAAGGAACGTCAGACCCGAAGGTGCACGTGTCCAAGTTTACAGATTACATGATTTCTATGGGAGCGTCTGATGCGACCCAGTGTAGGAACTTTCCTCTTACACTTGGAGATCATGCACACCGATGGTTCACCGCGATGCCTCCTGCATCGATTACATCTTTCATGCAATTGAGCCGAGAGTTTTTGTTATATTTTTCTGGAGCAGCGTCCTGTTTCACCCAGAAGCATCGACTGGCGAATCTTGCCCAAGAACCGGTTCGATAAGATTTTGTTAGAAGGAGAGCCAGTTAGCGAAGATACCAAGGTGATCACCGCAATGGCGGGTTTGAAGAAAGGATCAGATTTGTGGAAAGAAATACAGCTTGCATGTCCGACAACTTATGCGGAGTTTCGGAGCAAGGCCGGGATATATGTGGCCATGCAAGAAGCATTGAAGAAATCCATGGGAGAAGTTAAGGAAGCACCTTAGGCGACAGCCCCAGGCAAGGGAAGTGGGGGAAAGTACCGAACCCCCAAGAATTTGAAATCATTCGAGGCAACCGAGTTGGCAGAAAGACTGAACAAAGTTATGACCGTGTCCATTGACCAGCTTTTCAACGCGGTCAAGAGAACTGGAGAACTACCACCAGCAAGAAATCTCAAGGTGGATCCCTGGAGAACAAACAGGAACAAATATTGTGCCTACCATCAAGCAACAGGACATTTCACAAGCGAATGTCAGGATCTCTTGAGACAGATGTGGAGGTTTTACGAAGATGGTAAGTTGGCAGAGTTTGTAAAGCGAGCCCCTGGAAAAAGACCGCCCGATCGAAGGGCGAATGGAGAAGACAATGAGAACGAGGAAGGAGCCGGACCGAGACGCCGACAGGAACAACAAGCCCTACTCCCCCCGCCAGGTCCAGCGCGGGATGTTTTTGTTTTGGAGCCCGAGATTGGCCGAGCCGGCGGATGTACAGATGGGAGGCCACCTCCGTCGAAGAGGCAGAAGAAAGCAGAGTTGCGTGCTATCGACCAGATAAAGGAGACCGAGGCAGGACCCTCTACCAAGCCCATTGCAGAGCTGACTTTTTCACAGAAAGACTTGGAAGGGATTATGACCCCACACAACTATTCCTTGATCATAAGCGCAAACATCATGAATGCACGAGTTCACAAATTACTGGTGGACACTGGGCATATACGAATATCCTGTTCAAGAGTACTCTAGACCAGATAGGGGACTATGAATCCTACATTGAAAATTGTAATCACAGGATTATAGGATTCGGAGATGCTGTCACTATTCCCCTAGGAACTATACGTCTATCTATTGAACTTGTATCGGTCGACGATCTCGATAGGAGGATGACGAGGCAAGTAGATTTTCTCGTTGTAGACCAGCCATCCGCCTATAATGGGTTCCTCGGCCAACCTTTTTGACATGAATTCAAGGCTGCCTGTTCGACTTACTACTATTGTATGAAATTCCCGACACCAAACGGAGCTGACACAATAAAGGGCGACCAAAAGAAAGCTCGTGAATGTTTACTTCAGAATGGGCCATCGGGTTACCTATATACACGTGATTGAAAGTCCTCTCCCACACGCTGAACTGGAACCAGAGGCAATGAGTGCTTCCCAAGCGGAAGCGGAACCAATGGAGGTTGATAACCCAGTTCCCGTACTAGAGAGTGCACCCAATCATGTTGTACGAGTTCTAGGGAAATCAGAGCCTGAGGGGCATCTCAGAGGCGTACACCCAGATGAATGCCCACTCAGCCAAGATTTCGAACCTAGGCTCGAAGGTGAACCGATGGAGATTGAAGATGAACTAAACATGGACGGACCTATTCTAGATCCGAGGTGGAAAGAGAAGCGAAAATGTGCCACACCGATGGAAGAATTAACGTCTATACAGGCCTATCCAGATAAAGAAGATCTAGAACTCTTCATCGGATCTGAGCTGCCAGAATCGTTCAAAATAAGAATGATTACTTTCTTGAGAAATAACCTGGACGTTTTCGCATGGTCTCATTCAGATATGACGGGTATTCCGACAAAATATGCCTATCATCGACTCAATATAGATCCAGCGCGCCGACCGATTCGCCAAAAGAGATGAAAATTTGGACCTGAGAAATACGAAGCATTAACAACCGAGGTCAAGAAATTGCTGGACAACAAGTTGATACACGAAGCCTTGTGCCCCCAATGGATTGCGAACCCTGTCCTTGTTCGTAAACCCAACGGCACATGGAGAATCTGTATCGACTTTACAGATGTGAATGATGCCTGTCCGAAGGACAACTTTCCACTTCCCCACATTGATCATCTGGTTGATAACATTGCAGGGCATGAGCTCATGACCTTAATGGATGCCTTCGCAGGGTATCACCAGATTGCACTACATCCTGACGATCAGGAGCATACTGCATTTTATACCAACAAAAATCTCTATTGTTGGGATAGGATGCCATTTGGTTTGATCAACGCTGGAGCCACCTACCAGAGATTGGTGAACAAGATGTTTGACGAACATATTGGCCGCTTAATCGAAGTCTACGTGGACGATATTGTTGTGAAAAGCTTGTGCAAGGATGACCATCTTGAACACCTTTCTCAAACATTACAGATCCTCTGCGCCTACAACATGAAACTGAACCCGAAGAAAAGCAATTTTGGAATCCATTCGGGTAAGTTCTTAGGACATCTGGTCAAAGCCATAATTGATATGAATTGAGGTGAATCCAACTAAAGTCAAAGCCATAATTGATATGAAGCCTCCTGATTCGGTTCGAAAAGTTCAACGTCTTACAGGATGCTTAGCTGCATTGAACTGTTTTATCTCGCGTTCTGGAGATAAATGTCGGCCATTCTTCGAGGCCATGAAGAAGAAGAAGGATAATTTTGTATGGACAAGAGATTGCCAGATAGCATTTGAGCAGATCAAGGAGTATCTGGGCAATACACAAATCTTATCCAAACCAATTCCTAGAGAAAAACTCTATCTCTACCTCGCTGCAATAAGTTCGGTGCTGGTACGTGCCGATGGCAAGTTTCATTCCCCGATTTACTATGTCAGTCAAGCTCTGTATGAAGCCGAAGTCCGGTATTCTCCGATGGAGAAACTGGCATATGTATTGGTCATGAGCACACGCAAATTGCGGCCATACTTCTACGATCATCAGGTAGAGGTACTTACAACGTTCCCACTGCAACAAATTCTGCATCGCCCTGATACCGCGGGAAGATTGCTAAAATTGTCACTGGAAATCAACCAATTTAGCATCACGTACGCAACGAGAATGGCGATCAAGGGACAAGCTCTGACCGACTTCATTGTAGAGCTGACATATCCATCTGAACTGACGAGAGATCTTGAACATCCGTGGCACCTGTATGTAGACGGTTCGTCTACCAACTTGGCGTCGGGGGCAGGAGTGGTTTTAATAAGCCCTGACCGACAGGTGTTCACGTCGGCAATAAGATTTGCTTTCCTGGCAACCAACAATGAAGCTGAGTACGAGGGGCTGATTGCCGGACTCAGACTTGCATTGGCAATCGGGGTTAAGAGAGTACAGATTTTCGGCGATTCACAACTCATAGTTTCTCAAGTCCGAGGAGAATTCGAAGTCAAAGATAAACACATGATCTTATACCAGAAGATAGTGGCTCATCTGATATCAATGTTTCAGCAAGCATACATTGAACAGATACCTTGACTCGAGAACACTCAAGCAGATGCCTTAGCCCGACTAGCATCCAGCCAGGGAGCAACGGAGATAACGGAAGTCGTTATCACCCGGCTTGATAATCCTTCAACCTTTGATTACCAGATAAATCAAACGTTGAATGGGGGGCAGGAGATGGATGAGGAAGATGACGACTGGAGGACAAGTTTGAGAAAGTATCTAACCATGGGAGAACGACCCGAAGATCCTTGGGCGGCGGTTCGTCTAGTCAAGCAAGCAGCACGTTACGTAATGGTCGACGGCCATTTGTATAAGAGAGGATTTTCACCACCCCTACTCAAATGCGTCTAAAAAAAACAGGGATTAGAAATTCTCGAAGAAATCCACGAGGGAATCTACGGAAGTCATGTTGCAGGAAGAGCATTGGCTCACAAAACCATGAGGCAAGGGTATTACTAGCCTACCCTGAAAGAAGATGCCGTTTCAT
Source organism: Prunella vulgaris (assembly GCA_026898435.1). NCBI lineage: Eukaryota > Viridiplantae > Streptophyta > Magnoliopsida > Lamiales > Lamiaceae > Prunella > Prunella vulgaris. The sequence continues at coordinate 241,163 of JAPKLY010000144.1, read as the reverse complement.
TTGCCAAAAAGTGTCGCAATTGCCAAGTGTTCGCCCCCAACATCCATGTTCCTCCACAAGAGATGAAAGTTGTCTATGGTCCTTGGCCGTTCACCAAGTGGGGTATCGACATCATCAGACTATTCCCACCCGGGAAAGGTAGCGTAAGGTTCGTAGTGGTTGTCGTGGATTACTTCACCAAATGGGCCAAAGACGAATCGGTAGTGACTGATAATGGGCCACAATTTGACGGAAAGAAAGTTCGAGAGTTCTGTAATACTTGGGGAATAAAAAAGTATTACTCGACCCCGTATCACCCACAGTCTAATGGCCAGGTCGAAGCTATCAACAAAATTATTAAGAGGACATTGAAACTTCGCCTGACAGAGAAGAAAGGAAGCTGGTCAGAAGAACTCCCGGAAGTGCTGTGGTCATACTGCACGTCATTCAGAACAAGCACAGGCGAGACTCCATTCGCAATGTCGTACGGCATCGAAGCAATGGTACCAGTGGAATTGCAGAATCCAACGTGGTGGTTTGTATGTACGATGAGAGAGAAAATGATGAAGCCGTTGTGATCGAAAAAGATTTCCTCGAAGAAAAGCGGACGGCGGCAGAAGTACGTAACGCTGCATACAAACAGTACGCTACCCGGTACTACAATTCGCGAGTCAAAGTCAGAAGTTTCCAAGAAGGAGATCTAGTTTTGCGAAAAATCCTATCCACTCCATCCGGAACTTTTGGACCAGTCTGGGAAGGACTATTTCATGTTTCGTGAAGTTGGTCAAACGGGACTTGCGAGTTGGAAGACCTGGACGTGGTACCATCTTCATACACGTGGAATGCTGCTCACTTGAAGAAATTTTATCAATAGAAGATGTAAATGTACATTTTGTTTCAGAACAGATTATGAATGCTATAGACAGTCTTTTGTTGAGAAGGTTGCAGTCTAACTGAAATTGCCTAACTAACAAGTGGCTACAGAGGGCCGAAATGCGCTCCAGTTAGAGCTCCGACTCTGCTGGTCGAGCATGATCTTTGTGCAGAGACAAAATGGCATTGTACGATGCTTGTACGTCCAGCACTAGAGAGAGCACAAGCATGCCAACGCTCTTCTTTGGTTGAAAGGTTACGGCATTAAAATGCCTAACTACTCCAGAATAAAAACCGAGCGTGAAGCCCCGAAAGACCACACACAGAGGGACTTAACTGTGCATCCGAGGCCCCTCCGAAGGACGTCACGTACGATCCGGAGGATAGCAGAGTGGAGGTACCCGGTAATACTGGGACAACGCTTCATGTCCACCAGAGGGATGCGGATACGCTCCCGAGAACGAAGTGAACGCTTCCTGATGGCCCATTTCCACGTGAGCGTCTTATTCATCTCGTGCCCAGAAAGAGGCGAAGCGAAACGAATTAAAGACCCAACAGACGCGAAAGGCGATATATAACAGTTAGACAGAAATAGCATCTCATTAGAGTTCATTAAAATAAAACGAGTATGTTCGAAAAACATCTTTCATCGAAGAAAAGAAAGTACAACAGAAAGCAAGAAGTTCAAACAACATTCTGAAATGAAAAACGGGAAATGAAAGTGCAACAAGAAGCAGGAAAGCAAAAAAGCAAAACTGATGTCTAAAATAGAGAAGACATCAGGCAGATGAGATAGAGACCCTAATCCGTAGTATGAGCAGCGGCGTCGGCGGCATCAGATGGCGGGACCTCAGGAGTTGCCGCTTCATCGCCGGGAGGAGTCTGAAGATAAGACAAGGTAATCTCTTTCTCCCTCTCCTGACGACCCTCCTCAGGAGAATCTTCAGCGGTATCGGCAGGCCCCGGAGCAATGAAAGAGGTCTCGGCAACCACAGCAGTTTGCGGAGCATCCGGGGCAGGTTGAGGAGGCACCCCGGGCCGGATGATAGTGTATCCCTCTCCGAGGAATCCCAAGTCAAAGCCTGACTCTACAAGATCGGCAAAACGAAGAGGCTGGGACCTGTTCGGTGGATTAGCCCTAATGAAATCCAAAAATTTCTTCTTCATCTGCTCAAAGGTCTCTGACCCTTCCCCTATGGTAGCACGGATCGCCCGGATGCTTTCGGCATATGCACAAAGAAATCCAAAGTTAGCCGCATCACCCAACTGTTCCAACACGCTCTCTTTTGGATACATGCACGCCATAGTGTTTTGGAGTGCGGCTTTCTCTTTCTCCAACTCCAGGTTCCGGTCCAGGGAATCACCATACTTCTGATGCACATCAGCATTCTCAGCCTTGAGACGAGCAATGCCTTCAGTAGCTGTATTCAGTTGCTCATTAAGATTCCGATTGCTATGCTGAAGTTTCTTGACTGAGTCAAGAGCATTGTTCTCAGACGCCAAATTACTTTCAATCTTGAGATGCACCCGAGCCAGCTCCTCCTCTTTCGCCTTCAACGCCTTCTCCCTCTTCTCACACTCATCCTCAGCTTTACAATTCGCTCTTTTGAGGTTAAGTACCTGATCCAGGGCCCGCTGGATTGTGATAGCAACAGAGCTGGCAAACATCCCACTCATGAGCAAGTTATCACTCACGTCTTGTTGATGGATCGTGCGATCCTTTGTTCTGCTCCAAGACTGAGCAACGAACTCAGTGGCCCTCTGAACATCCTGATCAGGAATATCACCCGTATACCCCGGCACTCTAGAGCAAGCAGCCTGATGAAGTGCGTCACAGCGGAAAGGATGATCGCCCGGATGATAACTGAAAAGAATAACGATCGCGTGAGCAAAATGATAGTTCAAATGCAAAGTGATGGGAAAGAATAAGAACTTACGAATCTCGAATCTCCCGTTCCCATCCGAGATAGGAATCATCTCGGTGAAAGCCTAGTTCACGAGGAGAAGGTGGAGGTAGATCACGAGGACCCCCAGATCGAGGATCGGCAGGAGGGCGATCAAATCCGGTGGACGCGGCAGTCTTGCTTTTCTTCTTCAGTCGATTGGCATCCTCTTCATTGCCAGTAGAAGAACTGCCTCTCTTCCTTGGCTGCTTGGAGGATTTCTTCGGCGGACTTCTCCGAGCCGGCGGATCGACAGCAGGAGCAGCAGGAGGTGGCACAGTTGGCTGTCGCGCTGGAGGTTTGGCTCCCATAACCTTCCGCAATCTGATCAATGCAGTCGGGGGATCCATTGTGCGCCTGTTCAAACCAGAGTCAAGATCTCGAACTCATCGACAAAAAGCATGGAACTCCGGAGGAATCGCGACCGTAACTCCCTGATCTGTCACGAGAACTCACTATTAATAAAGTGAACAAATCAAAGAAATGATGGTAAGCAGGCGATGTCAACCTGCTGGAAGCGGAGCTTGTGCTATAAGATGATGCGGACTGGTGATCAAGCCAGCTATTCGTCTACAATGGTCGCATGACAAGTGTTTCACCGTTCGGAACTGCTCGCGGTGGTAAGAAGCATTGGAAAGCGCGTAGAGGAATAAATCGGGAACCCCTTTCGGTCCCCACTTTGGAAGTCTCGGACCTGTAAAGAAGTAAAGTTTACATTAGTAAATTCTGAAATGAAAAATGCATGGAGAATGACACTTACGTCTCAATTCCCCATATTCTTCCGGGGTCCTAATTCTTTCCCTAGTGCCGGTGTAGGAAGTGGAGGCGCGCAAATCCCCTCCGATGAAAAGAACTGATCTTTCCAATGTTTCACTTTATTCGAAAGCAACTCCACGACTTTCATCCCAGCTCGGGCCTTCAGATAGTAATAACCATATCCATGTTCGCTGCATACCGAGATCATCATAGCATAATGGATCTCGAGAGCCGTCAATCGATTGGGATAACCCTCCAATCCCATCACCGTCAAGAAACCTAGCAGGTTATTCCATCCGTTTGGTGTAATCTGGGTAATCGCTAGGTTAATATCCAGCAGAAATTGGCCGATCACCGGATGCAGTGGAAGTGGGAACTCGGCCTCGAGAATATCAATGTTTAATGCGGTACAACCCGGTGGTGGCCGGTCGGCTCGCTCTCGATCACGTGGAACGTACATATGAATATCAAGTGAGATCCTATACAGATCCCGAAGAGCAGTCAAATCGTCCTCTGTCAACAGACTTCGATGCGTGGTGGTAGTGTATATCGTCTTCTCATACGGAACAGGAGAAAGTCGAGGCTGGATAAATTGATCTCGATACCGGTCCAAATACTCGGCCCAGTTCATCTCCTGTGCAATCCCCTCTGGAATCGTCTGTTCAAGAAATTGCTCAGGAGGTTGATAGATTCTGGCCAGGTCATCCCATATTTCTTGTTGGCTCGGCCCAGGATCACGCTAAATATCTTCTCCAAGATCAGAGCCTGCAACGTCTTCGCCAGGGTTAATCTCTTTTGGAACCTCGCCAGACTGATCCCGAGCCTTGGGAGTCTCACGAACGACTTCAGTATCAAGAGACTCGGTACTGGTCCCAAAGGCATCATGAATAGCCGAACGAATGTCAGGATCAGTTTCATCCTCAGTGTCTTCGTCTGCTAATAGCAATCTTCTTCTAGCAGACGGAGGGGAAGCTGATTGTCTACGTTGACCAGCCTGTGCACGACGAGCCGCTCGCAAATCCCTATCCGAGGGTTGGGAGCGACCAGCTCCACCTGCTCGCCTGGGGCGAGCAGCTCTTTGTTTGACCAGGCGAACAGCTCCACCTGCTCACCTAGTTAGGTGAGCAGCACCTTCAGACTCCAGGCGAGCAGCACTTGGAGAATCCCGGCGAACAGCTGCACCTGCTCGCCTGTCCAGGTGAGCAGCTCCTTGTGCATCCTGGCGAGCAACAGTAGAAATGTCCTGGCGAGCAGCTGTTGAAGTCTCCTGACGAGCAGCTGCACTTGCTCGCCCAGATTGGCGAGCAGCTCCTTAAGCTCCCAATTCTGGGTGAGTAGCTCGTTCAGCTTCATGCGCAGCTGCTCGCCTTCGTTCGTGCACTGCCCGATCGCACTCCCGAGAATCCGAACTGATCACTAAGCTCCCCGTACCTCAATTTTGAACCAAGTTCGAGTAATCCCAGAGTTCATGTAATGGAGATTCGACCATAGGTCATTTTTCCAGATTTCTCGGCGGTGAACCGCTAGGGGACGATGGCGATGCCATTGTTTCCGGCGAGAAAGCTTGAAAACCAGAAAAATTGAATACCAAATCAAGCGCTGGAGTCCAACGGTGTAAAATCCTCAATCCTAAGCAACCGAAACCCAAAGTCTAAGTCTAATATAAAGTGATTCCTAGATCGACAAATTCTGGCGATAATCGAAGCCTTCAAACGGATTTCGAAATGGAAATAAGAGAAACACAAGAGAACAATGAACAAGTATACTACCTTATCTCTGAAAATCAACGACGCTGAAGATGAAGAAATTTCCAGAAACCAACTTGTCGGAGTTTGCTCGCGAAAGTGAAGAAAATGAAAAGTGGAGGAGGGTTTTGGTTTTGGGTATTTATAGATAAAAGGCGGGCCCTTGTTTGCAATTTCTCAGGGACCAAAGCGCAAATATTTAAAAATAAGAAAATGGGCGCGTGAATTAAGGGGAGACGTTTCGTATTGCGAGCCAGAGATCTCGCCGAAACAAGCGAGCAGCTCACCTACTCGCTATATATGTTGGTCGCCATCTTCAGGCGAGCAGCTCACGTGTTCACCTAGTGAGCTGCTCGCCCATGCTCGCCTACATCGATCCAAGCTGTTGAGCGCTAATCTTGACAATCCAAGGATACACTAACCAAATTTTTAGTGTTTTACATCATTTGGGCATGGATATATGAGGGTACACCCTGGTATCACTTTTTTCCTATGACCGGTTTATCCACAAGGGTGGTTTACAGCTAGGTTTTTAATGAGGCCACGGGGGTCTTTCATTATATCCATACTCCAAATATTTGTAGGTTACAAAGGATCCTCGATTACTTCCACACCACGAGGAAATTTCATAGATAACCCAGGTAGCTCGATGATTGTTTTTCTCTTGAAGATTCAAACAAACACCAAGCTAGAGGGCAACTGTTGATGTGATAATCTAATCCAGGTGATTAAGGAAGTAATAAGTGGAATACCGGATGACGTGTCCCAAAACAACTAATGAAACATGATGATTATGGGCAAAGTTAAAGAAGTTCAATGCGAGAAAAGAAGAATCGTCAAACAAGCGAGAAATGGCCGAGCAGCAGTACAAAAGAGGAATGGGCGAGCAGCTCACCTGCTCGCCCAATCACTGCCTAGCTCACCTGCTCGCCTATTTTCTCATAATAGGCGATCAGGTGTTGTAATTCTCATAATGGGCGAGCAGCTCACCTGCTCGCCCAAAGAGCTGGTCGCCAGGAATAAACTGCTGCTCGCCTGTTTTCAAGAAGATCACCAGGATCCCATTTTCATCATTTTTGCCCAATTTTTCGTTGTAATTATCTTGTTTAAGCGGTTAGGAACACGTGTAAGCTTCAGAAGAAGTGTGGCAAGGTGAATGTCACCACCTCCTTGTATATTTGCTTATAAATAGGCCACCATTTTCAGAATAATACAAGTTTTCTTAGCCTCAGCGAAGCTCTGCTGAAATCTTCACGTAATCAAACACTTTACAGTTCCAATAATCTGATTTTGGTCGATTGTTAGTGAAATCGCACCTAAAAGCCACATAAATGCTTCCGTTGTGGAGATTTCATTAACAATATGATAAATATAATTAAATTTATAATATGAATTATAATTAGCGACCGCCTAGGCGGTCGCTATTTATAGCAATTTTAATTATAATTTAATTATAAGAATACCGCCTAAAGCACGCGGCAAAAAAATTTGATTTTTAATTAGCGACCGCCTGAGCGGTCGGTAATTAATAAGTTTGACCAACATTTATTTCTTTAGTCAGTGGAGTACACGTGGCAACGACTAATTAATTAGCGACCGCTTCTTTAAAATAGCGACCGTCATGGCGGTCGCTAATTTTTAGAATCAGATTAATACAATGGAATCGACTTCAGAATAAAAAAATGAAAGAAAAAAAAGAAACCCCCCAAAACCCTTCCCCACTGCCGTCCGCCGCGATTTCCAGTCGTCGTCCGTCCGTCATCCGCCACCGTCCGCCGCTCATTGCCTGCCGTCGTTCGTTGCCGTCCGGTGAAAGGTAATTGATTTTATATATTATTATATATATTGTATATATATTAGTATTATTGTATATATATTAGTATAAGGTATGTATATATTAGTATTATTGTATATATATATATATATATTAGTATTATTGATTATTTGTTATTATATTAGTATTATTATTGATGATTATATTGATGAATTATTAGATTATTGTTATTGATGATTTATTAGATTATTGATCAATTATTATTCATGATTATTATTGTTATTGATGAATTATTAGATTATTGTTATTGATGATTGTTAGATTATGATTATTAGTATTATTGTTAGATTATGATTATGGTATTATTATAATTATTAATATTATTGATTTTGTTTATTGTTGATTATTGTTGTTATTATATTGTTAGTTTATTGTTAGTATTATAGTTAGTATTATTGTTAGTTTATTGTTAGTATTATTGTTAGTTTATTAGTATTAGTATTAGTATTGATATTGATATTGTTATATAGATGAATCAAGATCAAAATGAGCAGGGAGAGAAAGGTGAGAGGGGGAGAGAGAGGGGGAGAGGGAGAGGGAGAGGAAGAGGGAGAGGGAGGGAGAGACGGCCGGTCCTGCCTTTACCTGAGGTACGGATCGAGGGAGGGACCGAGCAGTTTAATAACTCGATCCCTCCTACCTTTGTTGTGGGATCCTCTTCTAGTGTCGGAGCTTCCTCATCCCGACAACATCCTCTATTAGATACTCGACTCCTAGTGAAGCCGTCTGACGGACTGTAAGTTTTTTATAATATTATAATATTAATACCTAATTGTTTTATAATATTAATACCTAATTATTTATGCAGCTTGATTCCGAGTCATAAGGCTTCTGGCTTGGTCACGGATGCACTGAAAAGTGTTGTCTGGCCTTATGGAGTGGGATCGTGGTCTAAAGTTCCCGAATCCAAGAAAAGAGCATTTTTTTTGAAGAGTTTAAGGTATATATATAAATAATATTAATTTTATTTAATATTAAAATTATTATTGAATTTAATTTATATGTTTGTTATGAATTTTATTGCAGAAGCTCTGCGTTTGGGAATTACAACACGAGGATGCGGTGCGTGCTCTATTCAACAACAAAGCCCAGTCGCGAATGAAAGACTTGGTCTTCGAGATCAAGAGCAAGTGGACGATAGAGGGGATCGTTCAGAATATGGGGACAGACGAAGAGGGTCGCAATATCTGGGAGGGACTAGTCAATTATTGGCTAGATCCGAAGCCTGTTGCGAGGGCTGAGACGACCAGAAGAAACAGAATGAGAGACCCCAGCGCGCAAGGCGTAGCCAGACATCGAACAGACTCTTGGACCATTTACGAGCATGGTCTCGCTTTTGTAAGTATTTCATTTTTTATTATACTCACATTTAAATTTATTAATTTTACTTTATTAAAAAGTTTTTTTGTACAGGAGTTGCATCATGGACGGAAGCCCACCCTCATCGAGCAGATGCATTTTCCTCACCCGGTTGGGGAGACTGGAGAGTCCACTTATGGGCACACCACCGAGCTTCACGTATGTATTTTGTAATTTATGTTCTAATTAATCATTTTATAAATTATACTAATTAATATTAAATTATAATTATATTTTGTTTAATTTCAGAATCAGATGAGGCAGGCCCTCGGAGAGGCTCTGACGGCGTCAGTACCCACCCCGGAGAATCCTTCCCCCGCCCCTGTTGACGAGGACCAATTTTTTTTTAATGTGGTCAAACCAAAGAAGGGGAAGTATATAGGATTGGACAGTCACATTAAGGTTGTCCGTCTATCCTAGAAGGGGAGCTCTTCTTATTCCCTCAACTCTTACCCCTCCTCCGATGTAGAAAGTCAACTCTCCGATGTGAGAAAGAAATTGGAGAAATATCAGACAAATGTGAAGCAGTTGAAGAATAGGATGAAGCAAACGGAGCAACTGTCACAAATGATGAAGGCTTGAGTTGAGAAAGCCTCGAGACATATGGGTTGGGAAGTCCCAGAATTTCCTTCCGTTCCAGAAGAACCTCAGGGTGGTGAGAATGATGATGATGAGGAGGCTGTCGATCTTGATGACGATGACGACTTTAATTCGGAAGACTAGTTTTTTTTTTTTTTTGTTGAACAATGAATTTTATTTATGTTGGATGCTTTTATATTGGATGTTTAAATTTTAGTAATTTTATGTTGAATGTTTAAATTTTAGTAGTGTAAAATAATTATTTTCAAATGGTTATAAATATTTATTGAAAAATATTATAATAAACAAATTAGAAACAAAAAAGAAATTATTTTGATGAGGTAATTAAAAAAAATCCAAAGAAAGTGAAAATTTTGAACGAATTGTATTTGTATTTTTAAATTGAACAAATTAATAAATTTTTGTAATGTTAAATAATAAATTTACAACATTATAATATTTATTGAAATATATATATACATAAACAAATTAGAACCAACAAGCAATTAAATAGAAGCATTTTAAAAAAAAAAAACTTGACTCAATTTGGAGTTAAATACAATTAATTGCAAAAAAAATGAACAAATTAATAAATTTTCGTAATATTAAATAATAAATTTGTAACATTATAATATTTAATTAAATATATATATATATACATAAACAAAGTAGAAACAATACTCATTTAATTAGAAGCATTTTAAAAAAAATGTGACTCAATTTGGAGTTATATACAATTAATTGCATAAAAATGAACAATAACGACAAGTGCCCGAGTGGTACATGCCACCTCTGAGTCGCCCAGAGATCGTGTGTTCGACCCCTCACAGGCGCGAATTTGGGGTATTTAATCTGATCCAAGTATGGCTAATATAAAGGTTGCGGTGCATGTGTTAAGATGCTAAAATATAAACATAAAAAAATATAAATAATAATTAGCGACCGGCAAATCGGTCGGTAATTATATAAATTACCGACCGATACGTCGGTCACAAAATAGAAAATAAAAATTAAAAAAATATATAAATTATATTTTGCGACCGTCTATTCGGTCAGTAATTTATATAATTACCGACAGTTTAGACGAGAGAACTCTTCGCGTAGAGATATCCTTTTAGTAAAAGTCGTAACCATTCGATTTATGACTTTTGAAGAAGAGTTGCAACCTTTTGGCATAACTCTTGAGTAATAGTTGCAACATTTCAGTGAAACTCTTGGATATCTATATATACTCAAGATATGTGGAGTTCATTAAACAAAAAAATAGTTATTCAATTAATAGTTGAAGATTGAGAATTAGGGTTTCTCAATATAGTGAAAAGTCGAGTCTCTCTATATATTATTTTGAGTCTTTTATTTTATTAAAACACTTGTGATTTCTGCTTCTGAAATTCGTTAGAGTGTAACTATCGAATTTTCGTGAAATAGGTTTTGTATCCTGAAAGGTCAATTCCTTGTGAGAATCATTTACAACTGAGTGGGAAGAATTAATACCTTTGAAGATAGCATCGTTTTCGGTGTGTCTAACATATCATTAACTCTATTACCCACATATATACAACAAGTATATACACATATCAGTGATAGTTGAAAAAACGGAGTCCGTCTAGAACTCGAGTTCATACAAATTTCGTATATATATTTTTATACGTGTAAATTTTTTAGCTTTCCATCGTTTTCTTCTTCTGTCACAATTAAAAAACAAGAGTTTTGAGATGAATAATGTTGGTAGAGAATGGGATCCATTATAGTCCTCCGAGTCGATGTAGGCATTGAATTTTAGAAAGTGACTCTAAAGGATTAGTCTATCGATTATGCTTAATTTTGTGGAATCTAAGCAAATCTTATTCAATTCCAAACTTTAAGTCCCCCCAACTTCAAATTTTTTTATATTTTGAGATTCCAAACATATATACCTATTGTGCTTTATATTGTACCATGAGAAACATATTAAATTGTAATTTTATATTATAGTTTTGACTCAAATATATTTATAAATAATTAGAATTACTTTTATTGAATAATTAGGGTTGATTATATTGAATATAAAATTATAATTGAACAGTCATAATAATTAATCAGTGTAACACCTATATTTTTTCAATAAAAATAATTTAATTATATATAAATACACTTGAATTATATAATGCATGTGCTGCATTCAATATCTTTGAGTACATATTATGCAATAGATACCTTTCGAATGAATGCTTTGAACCAGTGAAGGTCAACTCCTACTTTCTCAAGTGATTGTGCTTTTATTTGTACTCTTGTATGATGCAGATTGATTGATATAATTTTACAAATGTATTTTGTGATAGATTTAAGATTTCATTTTAATTGAACAAAATCCTCAAAGTATACTATAACATTAGGGAGTCAATATTACAAAAGGGTAACTTTTTTACAAAATAAAGATAAAATATATAGAATTAAATTACATACTCCCTCTGTACCAATAATATGCACATTTCTTTGCACATGATTTAATACAAAATGTCAGAGGATATTTGGGGGTATTATGAGGTCCGTTTATAAGTAAATATCATATTTTTTAGAAGTACATCATATGCTATTTCTAAAAATATTCACTTTATTTATAAACGGACCTCACAATACCAAAAAATATCTTCTGACATATCGCATTAAACCACGTACAAAGAAAGATACATATATTTGGTGGACAGATGGAGTTAAAAAAATTACAACCAAAAGAAGGTATAATTATAGGATGATTTACATATAGGTTCAAGAAAGTCACTATATTTACAAATAGGTTCAAAATATTTGCACAGAAGCACATTTTTTTTTCTGCACAGAAGCACAATTTTTTCTGCACAGCACCTATTTGTAAATATAGTGACTTTTTTGAACCTATATGTAAGTCACCCATAATTATAACCTCTCGGGTATGAGTAAGTCTCTTGTGCACCAAGTGCATTGTGCAGTTCAAGTTCGTTCAAGTTCATTTTTAAAAAGTTATTCAAAATACTACTTAAAAATCACACGTATTATTACTGAAAAATGTATTTTTAAAAACGAATTTGAATTGCACAATACACCTGATGCATACAAGATAAAGACCTCGGATATAGATCTCCTTCCATGTAGAATGATCATGAGCATAGATGCAAGAATGGGTGGGCATCCATTTGAATTTTTTGGTTCGGGTCAAGATTTTGGTATAATATTTAACCACTCAAATCCAAAATATTGTGGTTACCCGAAATTTGCGGACCCAAATTCCGAGCTTGATTGTTTTTGGTTACTTAATATTTGACAGCCCATATAACTATTGGGTAAATTTATTGATATAGTGGTGTTTTGAAAATAGTTTATCCAAATAGGGGAAATATGTAAAGAGATATTAAAATGAAACCAGTCGGTATTCCTATGTCCGACTGGAGAAAGTCAACTATGGAATTCACAATTGCAAGGGACAAGAAATGACACTTCCTGCCATTTACAGAAGAGAGGTGCAGAGGGAGGGAGTGCTATACACACAAACCCTTATGAATGAATTAACATGTAATTAAATTATTTTTGTATTAATTAAATTATTTTTATAGAATAAATTACCGACTGAAATTATTTTTGTGTTAATTAAATTGAGATTTTGGGGCTCATATACATTTTATTTTAGCCTTAATTTTGTACACATCAATGCGCAATTCAAATATAATTTTAAATAGTTATATAAATTATTGTTGAAAAATCTTGTATATATTTATTGAAAAATGTTTTTAAAAATAATTTTCAGTAATAATAAAAATAATTTTTATAAATACAGTTGAATTGCACAACGTACTTAGTGCACATGAGACTTAATCTCCATATTACTGCAACAAATAGAGTAATGTTGATTCAAAATGATGACTGGATGAATAAAATTAGGGGTGAACATTGTTTTGGAAAAATTGAGATATTCAGTTCAGCTTCAATTTTAGATTTTTAACCTTTTGATTTTCGGTTCGATTTCGATTTTTATGGAAAAAATACCACATTACCAAATTAAGTACATATAATTGTATATATCATAGTATATACATCATATATAATTTGTAAATTATATATACTATACATACTGATATATGTCTATATATATTGAGATATATATATATATATATATAATATTAATTCTAATAATTAAATCTATCATTTCAAATCACAATACATATATAACATTATATATTGTTTTTTTTTTTATAAATATTTCGGTATAAAATTGACACTGAATCTAAATTTTTTTTTTTGTTTTTTTTTTTCGAATTTTAATAAATATGGTTCAATTTCAATTTCTTATAATGATTAATTCGGTTGATTCGATTTTGACTATTTGATTCGGTTCGATAACTGAACCAAGTCGTACTCACCCCTAAAGATATAAGGAATGTTGGACTTTAATTTTATGAAAATCTACAAAAAAATTAAGTATTTTTTTAATATTGTAGCTCACTAATTTATTAAAGAATTTTGATTATTTGTAAAGCAAAGTATGAATATAATATTTGACGAAATATGTAGCATGATATAGATAATACTCATAGTTTCAATTAAAAAATTGGCAAATTATTTATTCTCCTATACAAAAGCAATTTAATTACATGTTAATCCATTCATAAGGGTTTGCGTGTATAGCGCGCCCTCCCTCTGCACCTCTCTTCTATAAATGGCAGGAAGTGTCATTTCTTGTCCTTGCAATTGTGAATTCCATAATTGACTTGCTCCAGTTGGATATAGGGTTTCATTTTAATAACTCTTTACATATTTCCCCTATTTGGATAAACTATTTTCAAAACACCACTATATCAATAAATTTGCCTAACTATTGCTATAAACTTTTTTTTCACACATGAATTTTTTTAGTTAACAATTACCAGAAATAAAAAATTACAACACGTAAGTTATACAAAATTAGAAGTACAACATTTCTAATTACGTTAAATATTAAATAACTAATGCAACTATCGTAATTAATTATCTAAAATTTCATACTTTATAAAATTTCATAATCCATAACAGAGTCTAAGATAAAAATAATACATAAATTAAAAGCAATAAACAATCGATGTGACAATTCAAGTGCAATGGTGGTTGGTAAAATGAGAAAAGGAGTATTAAACACATCAATCCTATTTTATAATTAAAATTAAAAACAATATTATTGTTGATGTTGAATAAATATTATAAAATATATCTTCAATATTTCTGCAAACATCAAATTTTATCCCATTTGTTAACTTTATTCGTAATTATTTGATGTTGTCCTTATTGTCTTGCTATACAAGTTGAAAACGGAAAATTATCAAATGTTAATTACACGTCACAAGATTGCATCCATAAGTAGAAGAATATGAGCACTACATGAAAATTAAAAATTAGAGAAGAAAGTTCTGGATGATTTCGAATCATGCCAAGCAGATCCTTGTGATATGGAAATGCATATTTTGAAGTCTATAAATAGAGAAATGCATCATGCACATTAATTGGAGAGCAAACCAAAACAACATTATCTAGTACTTAGTGCATTTAGTGTCAAATCATATTGTCTTCTATTTTGTGTTGAGCTGAGTGTCTAAGCATTCAACCGTATATTAGTTTGGATTAGTATGCTTGTTTGTAAAACATTAAAATAATATACCTTATTTAGGTCTTTTATGTAGATCTTGTTTGGAATTTTCTTGTAAATCATATATTTGCCTCACGTGACTTTGTCTTTTGTTTTTTTTGTAAACTTTGTATTTGTGTCATTACTTTGCTATAATAATATGTGAATATTATGATATCCCATTTGCTAACATGTGCTGAAGTCTTCCACTGTGCATATTGTCATTTATGTTCCATCACAAATTCATCCATTCATCTGACACAAAAAATCAAGTCCATACATACATTCATACAACACTCATTTTTAGAGATCTTTACAAAAAATTCATCAGTTCATCGTATACATTCAAAAAAAATTCCAATACTTTGATAGTTTTGAGCCAACTCACAAAAGATCACAATTATTAGCAGCACTCACAAAATCTTCTACAATTCTACCTATGGTAAGAATTCAAGAGTTCATCGAACAAGTTCCATTTATCTTCACCAGAAACTTCACAAAAACAGAGCTATCGCCACTATTCCTCTGTCTCAAATGCGCATTTGAATACCAGTACTCCCTGTTGATGTAATTTTCGTAAATGTGATTATGTGGCTATAATAACATCGATTACACCAACAATATGCTGAAATAGACGAATATGCGAGATTTTATGAGTAAGCAGGTAGGTCGTTTATATAAGCTCGTCGTTCGAGCAGAACTTCGTTAGGGTAAAAATTTCATATCCTATTCGAATGAATTCAATTACATTATATAGGAAATACAAGTTGTTGGATCGTCACCAGCCTGCTTCATCATAAGTTGCTGATCAGCAGCCTGCTTCACTAGAAGCTGCTGAACAACTACCTGCTTCACTATAAGCTGCTGACTCGTCACCAGCTTAACAACTGTTGACTCGTCAGAGCGTTCTTCGATATGCTTCTTTCTTCGTGCTTGATCAATTCTCTTGGACACGTTAATCCGGATTTGATTAATTACTTCCTTAAGCACACACGTCGATTATTTCATTAACAGTTGCCCCCTAGCCTGATGTTTGTTTGAATTGTTGGATGAATAACGAGCATCAGGCTATTTGGATCTTCGCAAGATTTCTCCAGTGCAAGGAAGTAGATTGAGCTTGAATTAATCTGTCTTCCGCTTTGTTGGCTTCTTTGTGCTTGTATTTCCTTGTATTCATGCATAGATGCATGAAGTGTGGCTTCGCAGGATTCTATAACTGTGTTACGAATACATAGAAGGACGCTACCATAACGAAGTTCTGTTGAAATCTTTCCAGAATTTGTGCTTTGCAAGTTCCAGCAGCTTGTATTTCCTATATAATGTAATCGAATTCATTCGAATAGGATACGAAATTTTTACCCTAACGAAGTTCTGCTCGAACGACGAGCTTATATAAACGACCTACCTGCTTACTCATAAAACCTTGCATATTCGTCTATTTTAGTATATTGTTGGTGTAATCGATGTTATTATAGCATTGATGGCGCTGGTCTAAAATTCCTGAAAAATTAGCTTTTTATGATTATATAGGCAATAATCCGGTAAAAGGAGGATTATCCAGGGCAGGCTCAATGGATAGCGGTTGGGTGGTTAGGACACCCTATCTTTAGAGATAAAGAAGGGCGTGAGCTTTTTGTACGGCGTATGCCCACTTTTTTTGAAACATTTCCGGTCATTTTGGTAGACGGCGAAGGAATTGCCGCACATATTCGCGTTTACGAAAATTACATCAACACTCCCTTTCTTCCCAGAATAATCTAAAGAAAAGAAAAGAAAAACTGAGCCGCCGCTAGCTTAATTTAGGGGAATCATCGCCGCTACCGATACACCACTGATCCACCTTTGTCGAATGAAATAGACATTTTTCAGCCGCCCGCACACTCGATTGACGCCGGCACGAGGGCCAACTTCAGCAACTGGTCCAATCTTCCCTTTATCTCAAGGCGGGGGAGCGGTGCATGAGACCTTCTGCCAAAAAGAGATTCGAGTTTCGACCTAAAATTTTGGTTGGGGTTCCAAAAAATTTTTGTTTGTGGGTGCACGATTTTGGTAAATATAAAAAGAATAATTTATTGGAATTTTATGAGGGTGTACTTACTTTTAAATGAGTGTAGTCAACTAAGTGTGCACTCCACCTGTGGATGTACTTAACCTGGGCCAATTTTTTTCTTTTTAAGCCCATTGGGTTGAACCCTTTCATGCCCATAATATTGGGACTAGGTTATTTGCATTAACTTTTCTAATAAATACACTTCTTCAAAAATTTTAAAAATAAATTACATGCATATTAACAGATAATATTGCCTCTTTAAAATAAAAAAATCCTATTTAACGCATATACACTCACCATTCAGAGTTGGGGCACAACTGTACATGGCCGATAAATGCGGCCATCGACGTACACCGCCGTCTCCACTGCAGAAAACTAAGATGACCACATTGTAATGAGATCAAAATATATCAATTTTTTAATAGAAATAAAATTATACAGTGTTTACTGAAATTTCATTCAAGAATATTTTTAGATTTCAAAAAAAAAAAGTCGAATAAGTACAAAAATTTCAGGAAAAATATCAAATTTCAACAAAAAAAAAAAAATTCACAAAATATAAAGAACACATTTCACAAAAAAAACTCCAATATATGAAATTTTCAATTTTAAAAAAAGACCTATGAGATAAATCAAATCATAACAAGAAGTGAAGAGGTAAACTCCTCACTTGAGTTAGTGACCTAGCTTCGATTCTTAAGATAATTTTTTGGTATATTTGATAAAACTTAGTGCATAAAGTAGGTTATTTAGATTGAGTGTAATATGGGCCTAAATATTAAAACGTAATAACATTTTGTATAAATATATAGATGGTCTGAGGTGAATTTATAAAATAATTTTCTTTTTTAAATTTACAAATTATTGCAAGACGTTAAAAAAAGTTCTCTAAATTTTAATGGGATAGAGAGGGTAGTATTTTAATTTGAATAGTGACTTTACAAAAAAAAAAGACTAATACAAATAACCTTGGTGTTATACAGAGTCCTTTTATGCCCATGTGATTCGGTCCATTAAAGTGTGTATGCATGATTTTTTTTTTTTTTCGGTCCAACTATTCAATCAAAAGTTTCATGTAGTGGGCCTTTGCCATTACAAAGACACAGTTTCACATAGGACCAAGATATTTCCACCCCATTTTTTGAGTATTTCACCCTACTTTTGTTTTTCATTTTGAAATAAGTTTTAAAAGACAAAATTACCCTTTAAATATATTTCACAATTGAAAACGATCAGTTCACCCCCCTTCAAAACCTAGATTTGAATGATTGTCACTCTACAATTCTTTAACCATATTTTATCGAACAAAAATGTTATACATTTTTTTTTTTTGCAACATGGCTTTAATACAAGATCATAATAATTATTCATATGCACATTAATGGTTTTTACGTACATTTTTCAAATCTATTTTTTTAAAAATTCGAACATATTTGTTCCACTGGTTGGTGGAAAAATGCAAATGTTCGGAAAAAAAATTCGAACATTTTTAATTTGTTCGGAAAAAAATTTCAAACATTTTGCATTTGTTCGAAAAAAATAAAAAACTTTTGTTCGAAAATTTTGATGGAACAAATGCAAAATGTTCGAAAAAAATTTCCGAACAAAGTACAAATGTTCGAAATTTTTTTCCGAACATTTTGCATTTGTTCCACCAACCAGTGTCGAACAAATGCCTCCAGTGATTTTTTCGCGTTTTTCGTTCCATTTTGTCCGACGAAATTTTGTAAACGATTTCCAATTGATTTCCAATGCCAATATTTGTAATAGTGACAACAAAAATTCATTCAAAACACACAAAATCATTCAAAACCTTTCAATATATAAAACTAATTTAAACCCTAAAACTAATAAATTCTTAAATATATTCATCATAAATTTTACGGTGGTGGTGGTGGGCGTCCGTAAAAATTATGGTGGTGGTGGTGCCGGAGGTCGGCGATGGGCATCGTCGGAAGAAGGTATCATATATTTTTTCTTCTTGTTTTTTAATGTGGGGTGAACTTACAAAATAATGAAAGATGTTAAATTGAAAAAATTAAGGGTGGTGAACTGAAATTTTTTGGGGGTGAAGTGAAGAGTGGGGTGAACTATGCAATAATTGGGGGGAAAATATCCGCGTCCTTTCACATATATTCTTCTGACCCATAATCGGACCCGCCCGTTTCAACCACATTATATTTTCCAAAATGTTTAATGGTCCGGGCTATATACCCCTCCAATTTTATGAGATACACTTACGTACATTATTAAATATCTATTTTACATATTTTTATAAACAAATTGAATTATATATACATTAATTTTAATATATCCGTAAAAAATAATTGTTAAATACATATTTTTCCTAACTTGCGCCGCTTTCCATCAATTTATTATTCAACATTACAAATGAAGAAAAAAAAAGAATAATTTTAGGGACTGTAAAATTGTTATAGGGACTTAGAACTTGATCCGCAGAGCTTGGGAAATTATTGTGAGGTTGGGAAAATGGGAAAGAGAAGAAAGTGGGGTTGATGGATTGATAGGGGTATATTAAAATAATTTTTGTTATAAGAAAATAATAAAATAGATGTATCTTATAATATTGGAGGGGTATATAGTTCGAACCGAGTTTAATTTTGTATATATCATGTGTATTTGTATAAGGCAAAGTACATTTCTTAAAGTTACTTCTAGTATTAACAAAAAATCATTTTTACTATTATTGAAAAATTGTCCTTTATTAAATTATAATAGTAACTATTCAATAATATCATAAGTAATTCTTTTAGCAACAAAAGTAACTTTTAGAAAATGCATTTGAATAGCACGGTGGGCTTGATGTACATGAAACTTACTCCTTCTTTTCGAACAAGTGCATGTTTTGAAACTTTATAAAATAGCTTCTAGAATATATTTTTTTTAAAGCTGTGAAAGATAGCTTTGAAAATAAACTATTCTAAAAACTATTTTAAGTGTTTCAAAACAGACATTAAGTCTCTTGTGCACCAGGTGTATCGTGTAACTCAAATATATTTTTAAAAAGTCAAACTTGTTATTACTTATTACTGAAAATTCGCAACTATTATAATTGAAAAGTTATTCATGTTATTACTAAAAGGTCACTTTCTAAAATCCACTTTCAGTAATAGTATTTGTGATTTTTCAATAATAATTATTTAAAAATGCACTTGAATTATATAGTGCATTTAATGCACACAAAGTAAAAACATATAATTATACTTAATTTTTTAACAATTTGATATTTAGTTTAAGAAACTAGTAATCCAAAGACTCATAATTCACCCTTTGGCCTTAGCGAAGAATAGATACATTTATGCAGCGTTACATGAAGTTTATAATGAAGTTGGAACTAAAAAATAAATAACATAATAATACTTGGTTTTATATAAAAATCAAACATATATTTAAAAGTAGTAGTAAATATTTAAAAAAATTACAAAATTTAAATCGCAGTTTTATTGATAAAAAAATATTTAAAAAAATCAGTGATATAATCCGACAGGCAACAACCATTTATATTATTGGGACAATGTATATGGCCCACGCTATACGAGGCCGGTGATGATAAAGATAACAATTGGGCAAATCCTCTGCATCAAACAATATCTGCTCCCCTTTTCTGGACCTGCTTTACCGCATTGTACCTTTTGCATGGAGGGCAAAATTGTTCAAGCAATGATCCAATGTACAACTCCACGAAACACAACATATAAAATTGCCAAACCAGGGATTTTTTCGCAGACAGTATATTGAGTAGTGATTTGAGGCTGGTTGCTTTTAGAGTGAAATGTTTAAATATTACACCATTCGTCCAAAAAAACATTGCATACTTTCTATTTTAATATATCCCAAAAAAAATTTGCATATCTAAGAATGAAAATTATTTATTTAACTTCACTCTCACAATATACATATAATATTTATAAAAAAATAAATTTTATATTTTTTTAAACTGCGTTCTCAAAAGACACCGCATGCAGTGTCTTTTGGGACCGAGGAGTATCACCTTTTTTTTGACAATCTTTTCTCAAGTCAAAAAGGTCTAAAATTGTTTTTTTTGGACCATTTCAATACATTTTAGAGAGGTTTTTTTATGTAAATTATTGGTGATATGTAAAATTTTATTTTATGAATTACTATTAAGTCTTTTATTTTTTTAAAATATTTAATATTTTCGGTCAATATTTAATACTTTAAGTATAATTTTTAAAAGTTAATAAGTAAAACTTAAATGTTAATATTATTGTATTTTATATATCAACTATGAATAACTTAAATAAATTAATTATAATTAATATTCTTCAACAGAATATGATATTGCCAATTTCAATTTATTAATAATCTTTATTTGATTTTATACACTCTTAATCAAATATTTAATATTTGGAGCATTTACATATTAGTTTAAAAAAAATGACAATATTTACGAATTGGTTCATAATATTAAAAATATAATTTTTTTATGCACAGAACCAATTTGTAATTAGTGTCAATTTTATATATCATTTTGTAATTTTCCCTTAATATTTTAGGTATCTTAAAGTGAAAAGATAAGATTTGTTATAGTCGAGAGAAAAGCGCAAGCATAAAAGTAAATAACACGGAGTTTGGTAACCCAGTTCGCCACAGAGTGACTACGTCTAGGGGCGCCCAAGTCAGGAGAGTATAAACTATATCTGTCGTTAAAAGTGTTTACAATACTGAGAATAATGGAATACAAGAGAACGATACAATATAAATAAGAGTAGCTAACCCTAAGTCTTGTGGGCCTAAAGCCCACTGGACTATAATCCTAATATTATGTCCATATAATATAATATATTATTTCAATATATTATAACACTCCCCCTTGGACATAATATGACAAGGAAGAATGCAATAGTTACCCAGTGGAGTATTATAAATGACCTCGAGGATTCAATCATCAGGATTGTTTAACATTTGATACTCCCTCTGAAGATAACAACCTTCCAAGTCGACGCATCCCGATTCCATGTACGTACTTTTCAAAAGTCGAAGTGGGAAGGGATTTAGTGAACAAATCAGCTAGATTGTCACTTGAGCGTACTTGTTTTATCGTGATCTCACCACTCTTTTGGAGTTCGTGAGCATAAAAGAATTTTGGGGATATATGTTTCGTCAATTTCCCTTTGACATAGCTGTTGCTCATTTGTGCAATACATGCAGCATTATCTTCATAGATAATTGAGGGGCTTAAGTCAACAGAAGGGATATCACACGAATCATGAATGTGTTTTATAAGGGACTTTAACCACACACATTCTCATGCAGTTTCATATAGAGCTATGATCTCTGAGTGGTTTGACGAAGTTGTCACCAAAGTTTGTTTGACAGATCTCTATGAAATGGTTGTACCACCACAGACGAAAACATAACCCGTTTGCGATTTCGCATTATGGGGATCAGATAGATAACCAGCATCAACATAACCTATAAGTGTGTTGTCTTGGTTTCTTTGATAGAAAAGACCAAGATCTTGTGAACCTTGAAGATATCGTAAGATATATTTCACACCATTCCAATGTCTCCTCGTAGGGGAGGCACTGAACCTTGCAAGTAGATTGACTGCAAAGGCAATATCGGGCCTAGTGCAGTTTGCAAGATAGAGCAGTGCACCAATTGCACTTAGATATGGAACTTCAGGTCTCAATAGCTCTTCGATATCTTCTTTAGGTCTAAATGGGTCCTTTTCCAAATCAAGGGAACGGACAGCCATTGGAGTGCTTAAAGGATGAGATTTATCCATGTGGAATCTCTCCAACACTTTCTTTAGGTAAGCTGATTGGTGTATCAGTATACCTTCAGGGAAATGCTCGATCTGCAGGCCGAGACAGAACTTGGTTTTACCCAAAGTTTTCATTTCAAATTCAGTTTTTAAGATTGAACTTGCTTCTTCAATCTCTTTCCTTGTTCCGATAATGTTTAGATCATCCACATACACCGAGATGATGCAAAAACTATTAAGGGGATTTCTTAGTAAAGACACAAGGAAAAGCCTCGTTATTTACGTATTCCTTCTTCAGGAGGAATTCGCTTAGTCGATTATACCACATACGACCTGACTGTTTTAAGCCATATAACGAGCGTTGCAATTTAATGCTGAACATACTACGATGTTCGTTATTCCTCATTTGAGGAATAGTTAATCCATCAGGGATTTTCATATAGATGTCAGAATCTAATGATCTGTATAAGTATGCGGTAACTACGTCCATTAACTGCATTTCTAAGTTTAGTTTAACTGCCAGGGATATTAGGAAGCGGAATGTTATGGCATCCATAACAGGAGAGTAAGTTTGATCGAAATCGATACCGGGTCTCTGCAAAAACCCTTGAGCTACTAACCTCGCTTTGTATCTCACAATCTCATTGTTCTCGTTTCGCTTTCGTACAAATACCCACTTGTATCCAATAGGGACTACATTTTTCGGGGTACGAACGATGGAACCGAAAACATTTCATTTGTTTAGCGAGTCTAGCTCTACCTTTATTGCAGCTTCCCATTTCACCCAATCAGAGCGCCTCCGGCACTCGGATATAGTTTTGGGTTCAGGATCATGATCATTATTCGAAATGGTGAAGACAATTAAGGCTGTAAATGTGTTGTCGACAACAGTTGTGTTTCTGTTATAAGTTTATCTCGTGTTTACGAAGTTTGTTGAAACTTCAATGTTTACATCGACCAGATCCTTTTCATTTCCCAAAGGGTATCGGTCTGATGATTCTGCATTCTCAGAGTCATTGATTGCTTTCGCACGTGCATTTTGACTCTGATTTTTGTCTACAGGACGAATCTCTTCAGGAGATTTTAGGGGTGACATAGTGTGTTTGCTAGCTTTACACTTACGCGAATTCGGTTCGCTTATGTTAATGCTTCCTTTACACTTCTGGGGCATGGGGGATTAACATTTGTCTTCAAAGGGAGTTGTACCCTTTGAGGCGCATTTACCGCAGGTATATGCGACTTAGTCACTCCTTTATGATCAGTGAATGCATCTGGCAGGTTATTTGCTAAGTATTGCAAATTTATTATCTTTTGAACTTCAAGTTCAGATTGATTTGTGCGTGTGTCTAGGAACTGAAGATCTTTTGTGTTCCAAGTTATTTCACGGCATTTATTAATTGTGGTATTTTTCTCTCCCCCTAAGGCCGGAAATAGATCTTCATCGAATGTGCAGTCAGCGAAATGGGCTGTATAAAGGCTCGAGGTATTTAAGTATTGTGGGAGATACAAAACCGATGTAAATACCGAGTTTCCTTTGTGGGCCCATAGATGTTCGTTTAGGTGGTGGTATTGGAACATACACTGCACAACCGAATGTACGTAGATGGGAAATGTTAGGTTCATTTCCACGCACGAGTTGAATAGGGGAATATTCATGATATGCAGTTGGTCGGAATTGGATTAGTGGTGATGCATGTAAGATTGCATGCCCCCAACATGAAGCAGGTAAGTTTATTTTTTGTAATAGTGGTCTAGCGATTATTTAAGACGTTTAATTAATGATTCAGCTAGACCATTTTGAGTATGAATATGAGGGACCGAATGCTCCACTTTGATTCCCAGTGCCATGCAAAAATTATCAAATGCCTTAGAGGTGAATTCACCGGCATTATCCATACGAATGGATTTAATAGGATGATCTGGGAATGGAGATCTCAACAGAATAATCTGTGCAATAAGTTTTGCAAAAGCAGTATTGCGAGTGGATAGCATGGTGACATAAGTCCACCGAGTGGATGCATCTATTAGGACCATAAAATACTGAAATGGTCCAGATGCTGGGTGTATCGGTCCACAAATATCTCCTTGAATCCGCTTAAGGAATTTAGGAGATTCAGTTCTTACTTTACTACTAGAAGGACGAATTATTAGCTTACCCTTTGTGCAAACATCACATATGTATTCATTAACAGAAGGGATTCTGTTGTGTGTTATGTTATGGCCAGATGAATTACATAGAATCCGACGCATCATAGTTTGTCCTGGATGTCCTAACCTCTCATGCCATAGTTTAAAAGAATTTGGATTATTAAATTTTAGATTAAGAGTTATATGGAGATTGGAGGGTCTGATGTATGTGTAATACAAGCCAGACGAGAAAGATGGAAGTTTTTCAACGATGTGTTTACGACAATTTAAATAGTGAGTCATCAACAGATATTCACTATTGTCCTCAGTATTTATCTCAATGTGATAGTCATTCTGTCGAATGTCTTTGAAACTGAGGAGGGTACGCTTTGATTGTGGAAACAATAAAGCATTTTTGATTATTAATTCGGTGCCCATAGGTAGAATGATCGAGGCTATTGCGGAGCCAACGATTTGTATGTCGTCATCCGAAATAGTAGTGACACTTCCTTTCTTTTCAGTTAATGTTTGGAAAAATTGTCTATCTTTTAAGATAGTATGTGTAGTAGCACTATCTACTAAGCACAAAACATTAATCTCCATGAGCACTTAAGTGTATGTTTGGATACGTTTAGATATGAGGAATGCTAAGGAGAGCCAAGATTACAGACGCTGATTGATCAGCCGCACAAGGGATCACTTAGGTCCTACTTTATCAAGAACGTATTAAATTATTTTTATAGACAATAGTGATCGACAATTGGACTGTAAAAATAAAGCATCGATAAGCATTCATAAATAAAAATCATTAAAGGTATCATGCAACATAGTCAAGATAAAAGCCAGTCAAACATGCTGGTCAAACCAAATAGTAAATAGTATCAAATAGTCTAATAAAGCAAGTAAACAGCAGGTTGATGTCGATCACTCATTGCCTCCAAAGGCGTCTACAGTCATTGTATCACCCAAGAGGTCATCCTTCTCCATGTCAAAGCCTGCAATGGGCAGGTCGGTGTGGTGTGATTCACCTTTAGGAGCTTTCCCCTTTTTGTCCTTAAGCATGCGTTGATATAGCTCCACTAGATGTTTTGGAGTTCGACACTGGCGAGACCAATGGTCATCGCATCCACACTTGTGACAGAGTTGCTTGTTCTGTGCACCTGAGCTCGATGGTTTGTCTTGAGGTGCATTCTTTTCAGTTGCACTAGATTGTGCATTGTTGCGACCTCTACATCTTCCCCTACCACGGCCTCAACTTCAGGTCGAACCGTGTCCCCCACTCGCCTCATTTCCTTTTCCACGTTTACGGCCTCTAGAGTTCCTCCGAGTAGCATGTGCTTCAGGCACAACTTGTGAGCCAACCGGTCTAGTATTGTGATTTTTCATCAACAATTGGTTGTGCTTTTCTGCAACTAGAAGTGCAGAAATGAGATCGGAGTGTGATTGATACTCTTTGGCCCTGTACTGCTGCTGGAGTACAAGATTACTAGCTTGGAAGATGGAAAAAGTTTTCTCGATTAACTGATCATCAGGTATCGGTTCATTACACAGCTTGAGTTGTGAAACTATGCGATGTAGGGCGGAGTTGTACTCCGTCACAGACTTAAAGTCTTGGAAACGAAGTGTTATCCAAGCATGTTTGGCTTCGGGGAGGATCACATTTTGTTGTTGTTGGAATCGATCCTGGAGGGATTTCCACAACGTCAATGGATCTTTTTCAGTGAGGTATTCATTCTTAAGATCTTTGTGAAGATGATGTCTTAAGAAGATTAGAGCTTGTGCCTTTTGGGCAGGAGTGGATTTCCACCCTTGTGTGGTGGTGTCGGATAAGTCTTTTGTAGTTAGGTGGATTTCAACGTCTAAAGCCCATGTCAAATAATTGTGGCCATCTAGTGCCAGTTCATCAAATTCGCGTTTGGTGATGTTTGACATTTTTGTTGCTACAAAGAAAAGAATTAATAAATTTAGAATTTATTATTGTTTATAGCAATTAAAAATAGGGCTTAAGATAAAATGCAATGACAAATTAATAATAGGGGTGTATTTAATAAAGGATTGGGTGTATGACTTGTGAGACAATTATTAAAGGGACTTGAACCCAAAAATAATTATTAGATAAGGCCTTTTAAAAAAAATTGATAATTTGGGCTTTCATAATACCATTATGAATTTTTATTAATGGGACATCAGGCCCAAAAATAATTGTTAGGATCCAAATTAATTAGGATCGACTAAAATAAAATGTCCAATCAATTAATTAAAAAAATTGGCCTAAGTAATTAATTAATATTATTATTAATTAACTTTTTTATTATTATTAGGGCATCGGCCCAAATTAGCAATTAAAAGGGGCACCGGCACATTTGTGATAAGGAAGGCAGAAGCCCAATAGACATAAGCAGACCTAGGATTTAGTCGGCCCATTTGGAATAAATGATCAATTAATGAATTAATGGCCCAAAACATAAAAGGCCTAGGGTTTCAGAAGATATGGTCAAGATTTTAGTTTCCTTTCTTTACACAGACTATTTCGTGGAAAGAAAGAAGATTTGTTTGGCGGAATTTTCGCCAAAATAACTGGATCATAGGCGGATTTTTCGCCATCATGGAGTCATGCATGCACCGCCGTGTATCTCGTTGTTGCGGACCTTAGCGCACAGTGGCACGGTCGCGGTCGGGCAGTTGCTTCCGCCGCGGGAGAGGCATCGCCGTCGCGATTCTTCACGGCTCACCGTTCAGTGCGCTGTCGCTGTTCAGGCGAAGGGGTTCACCATCGCAGCGTGCGTCGCAAGGAGGAACCGAAGCGTATTGGTGTCGCACAGGGTCGTGCCTTCGTGCACGTTCATCGGCGATCGCGCATCCGCTGATGCGAGCGCGAGCAGTTGCCGCCGCAGGCGCGAATAGCAGCCGTTACAGGCGTGATCAGTCGCCACCACAGGTAGGTTTCGAATTTGGTTTTCGATATATGAAGATAGCAGAGTTTCTGATATCGATTCAGTTGGGAAATTTTCGAAGTTTTGATAGGGGGTTTTTCGAAAAAAAGGTTTTCGATTTCTGAGGAAGGAATTTAGAAATTTTTTTGACAGAAATCGATTTGGTTTTGAGGATGAAACCCCAAAGTGTTTCTGAAAAACCTAATTTTTTTTAAATCTATTATAATCGATTCTGGTGTTTATCAAAAAAAAAAATTTGATTTCTGGAAAACAATTTTGTTTTGAACCTAGGTTTTGAAAAAAATTTGATTTTCTATTTTCGAACAAGAAAAAGGATTATCGATGTTGATCGATTTTGATTTCCTGGGTTTCTGTTGAAGAAGAAAAAAATCGTAATTGTTTTCGCAAAACTGAGGGTTTCGAAAAAATTTGTTTTGGAAAAAGGGTTTGCAAAAAAAAAAATCAGAATCGGATGGGTTTTGTTTTGCAAACAGTAGAGAATAGATAATTCGATCGGGGGATCGATTATTATTTCAGGGTTTTGTTAGGGTTTTGTTATGCAACGTGATGTATTGCAAAACAGTGTACAAAAACACATATAACATGGATGTATATTCTACAGGATCAACATATCATAAGCATGGATTTATAATTAAAAGAAAAATATAATACACATGCTCAGTCCAGCATAAATATCATATAAAAAGAACATGTCATAAAGTATACGATTTGCAGGGTATAAAGCATAGATTCATGACAGCATAATCATATTTACATATATGCTGATAATTAACGACATATACCCTAAGCATGGATTTCTATTTTTCAGAAAATATAATAAATAAACTTACAGTTTTATCGCTTAATAAATTCCAAAAAATCAGAGGGTGAGTATTGAATCCAATCCGAAATCTGCTGGAGCAATCCTCTCGTAAATCCTTAACGCTCGTAGAGACTCGTGCTGATAACGTGTTGTAATCGAGAGAAAAGCGCAAGCATAAAAGTAAATAACACAGAGTTTGGTAACTCAGTTCGCCACAGAGTGACTACGTCTGGGGGCGCCCAAGCCAGGAGAGTATAAACTATATCTGCCGTTAAAAGTGTTTACAATACTGAGAATAATGGAATACAAGGGAACAATACAATATAAATAAGAGTACCTAACCCTAAGTCTTGTGGGCCTAAAGCCCACTGGACTATAATCCTAATATTATGTCCATATAATATAATATATTATTTCAATATATTATAACAAGGTCAATATGCATAGATTATTAACTTTTGTTCTATTGGGCAGTTCAATAAAAAAGCAGTTATAATTTATTTTTTTTACAGCAAGAACTCCCAATTTAGAATCTTTTTCCCCCTTTAACAATTTTCATCTATGCCTCCACCAGGAAAAAGCCTCTCTAATTAGAGATTCATTTCATTCCTTGTATTGTGCAATAAATCTTCTAATCGTCCATCCCCTTAAAATTAAATTTTAGAAGTTAAGAAATGGAAGAAGGAATCATTTCGAGAAAGTACATTTTTACCATTATATTTAAATTGGTACAAAAATTTTATATAATAGAGTAAAAAAGTTGAATATTTGAATTTTTTTTTTTTGCATAATATACCAATTTGAAATAGTGGTCATAAAATGTATCATTTTAAAACTGTCTCATGAAAGAATGATAAATTTGAAAACTGTCATACACGATGGTTGGAGACTTGATTTAACAATAAGGACTTGAGAATGATTCATAAACCCCAACAAAATGATAATTCAAACTGATTTTTTTATGAACAAGACAAATCACATACTCAATATGTTGCTTTGATATAGCTTTAGAAGCCATCTTTATTGTATTTTCACTTGTGTCGCCACTTTTCTACTATTGTTTGTCTCAATAGTCGATCGACCACTCTCACTGTTCAGCAACCTTGTTCTTTCTCGGCTTGAGGGGAAATTGGCAAATCCGGATGAAGAAATAAAGTGGATTAGTGAAAAGTGAATAACAAATTTATGCTATAGTTTGGGATGGAGAAGTAGGGGTTGTTGAGCAATTTATATAACTGTAGGATTTATGTGGCTGATTATAC
>JAPKLY010000144.1:54434-184480 GCA_026898435.1 Prunella vulgaris | reverse complement strand
TTTTCAGAAACTAAAACGAGTAGAACCTAAGGGCTCACTTTCCGCACATACTCTAGCTCACTGAGATAGTAGTCCAACTGACCCGCTTCCTAGCAGTCAATAGGTTTGTTATCTCTACTGAGCTTCCTGGCACTTTACTCACACTCAGTTTATCTGACTCATTACTGAATTGTCC
Organism: Prunella vulgaris; assembly: GCA_026898435.1. Classification (NCBI taxonomy): domain Eukaryota; kingdom Viridiplantae; phylum Streptophyta; class Magnoliopsida; order Lamiales; family Lamiaceae; genus Prunella; species Prunella vulgaris. Next base: position 184,305 of record JAPKLY010000144.1, on the reverse strand, counting down.
CTGCTGTCCCTGTGGACCTTCAGCATACTGAGTAATTCAGGAATTCCTGACTGAGAGTGTAAGAGCATTTTTCTGAGTCTTTCAGAAAAATCTGACATCAGTGTATTCCCCCCCATACACTGATTGTACTCTTTTCGGGACCAACAATAATTGACAGGATGTCTGGTAACTTTAAGCAGATTCATCTCCTGCTCCAGTGATAGGTGTCACCCAAGAGACAGAGTCTGTAATCATCCTTTCTTCACCATATTCCTCATTACATGGCATTATTATCCGCAACTCATCACTGTCGACCTTCATCGCCATAGATATAGAGTATAAAAAAGCAGAAAAACACGTAAATAATCGAAGAAGTGGAGGAGGAAGAACGAAAAATCTCACTTGATGTTGTTCAACGCAACGTAATGAGAAGAGAATACGGTTTCCACTCATTTCATTTGGTTTGGGATTGTAAATTATATGGTTGTGGAGGTTGAAATTGTAATATCAAGTTAGAATTGGAAGATATTCTGGTTATTTCCTACATGGGACTAACTAGTCATACCTCCAATCTTGGATCGATTAGTAATGTTGTGGTGGAAGTGGGCCAGATTTAGATCTCGGGCCAAATAGGTTCTAGGCTTAAGTCTAATGATCCAAACACCTTATTAGGTGGGACTATTGACCTCAATCCAACAAATCAAATAAGGTAAAAGATAATCAGGTGGGTTAGCTCACCTGGCCACCGGGCTCCTCACTTGAGTGAGTGACCTGGGTTTGATTCCCTTTGGGAACGAATTAGGAGGGAGATATAAGGTTGGCTGGGAGATATGGAGTGTTTGGAGACTTGGTGTACTAACTTAACTATTAACAACTAACATTTATCGATAAAAAAAAATAAGGTAAAAAATTATCAGTAATACATTCAAGGGAAAAAAAAAAACACACACACACACACACAAAGTTCGTTATGTTACTATGTGTTTTAAAAAATCAAAATTGAAATTAAAATTGAGCTTAAAATCTAAGTGTATAATAAGCACCTAAATACATCCAGGAATTTGTGTTTGATCGTTGGCCCTACGTCAAAACAAAATTATTTATGGAAAAAGTACAAAATGGTTCAACAAATTCACACAAATTACATATTGGTTCCGTGCAAAAAAAAAATTCCGTGCAAAAAAAAAAAAATATTCCGTGCAAAAAAAAAACATGCTTCCGTGCAAATATTATGAACCAATTTGTAAATATAGTGATTTTTTTGAACCAATATGTAAAGCACCCATTATTTATTCCATATTTGATGTTTCATTTGATTTTCGGATGAATAATTTATGGAGAACAAAAAATTAACCAGATATAGTTAATAACACAGTAGGATGAAATACCAAATAAAATTGAAGAGTGGAATAATCAAACTAAAACTTGTACTGAATAGGAGAAGGATTAATACAACAAAACAAGAAATCTTCATACACTGATATATATATATATATATATATATATATACACACAAAATTTTAGGCTCTATTAGGATAGGTGGATATGAAATACGTGGATTTCTTACAGAAATAATCACTCTCTCAATAAATTTACAAATACTTAAATTTGAGTTATGTTTAAAATTGAGGAATTCTAAATTCTCATCAAAATCATATCATTTAAAATCTTTCATCTCTACCATTTTCCATCTCTATTTCTCTTTTACATTTTTTTTTCTTTTCTATATTCTTTTTACAATTTGTGATTTAAAATATATGTCTTATTTCATATTTTTTTAAAATTTATTAATTTTTAAATTCATCCATTCAAACGAAGTTTTAAGAGAATTTGAAGGGATTGAACCTGCATATTTACACATATATACAAAACTTTAGAAAGAAGGGAATAAAACTGCATATATATATATATATAAATTCTAAGTTCTAACACAAATAATATTTTAGTTTTAATCAATTAAGTTTCATATATAGGGTTCTTTGTCATGGTGGGCTCAAAGAGGGTTACTATCAAGCTGAATACAAATAATAAGGCTGATCTGTCTCTAGTTTTTGTTTTTGAAATTGTGGACCCCATATTTCAATTTTAAAAAATTTAATAATATTATTCATTATATCATTGATTAAATATTCAATTGACTAAGTTGTTGCACTATGCAAGTCTGCTATAGAATCTTAATTGCTCTTTCACCTATCAATTTCTTTATAAAATTAATTAGTGTCTAAATCAAAGAATTAACAAATCCGACGTCGTTTTCGGGTCGGTTAAAATCATAATTTAGGAATAATTTGAGGAATATGGCACGCTAATCTGACTTATTTTGTTGGTTTTACACGATAAATACGTCCTTTTTCTTAGCTTAATTGGTAATTAAATGTAAGTTTGTTATTGGATTATATATGCTAATGATGTTCTTTAATTGTATCGAATTTCATCGATGAATCCCACGAGATTTTTTGTTCTTATCAATGATGCTTCGGAGATACTAATATTTGTAAATTTCTGAGTAGAATTTTTTTTTTAATTGTATATTTAGGACTTGCAATTGCTATACATTCCACCTTCTGTCTTGTTCTTGTTTCTGACTTTCAATTAGCCGGACTGCTTGTTTGGAGGGTTGTGAATATAAACATGCGTGTAGAGCTAACCTGGTGAGTTCGCTAACCTGGTCACTGGGCTCCTCACTTGAGTGAGTAATCCGGGTTCGATTCCCTTTGGGAACGAATATGAGGGAGGTATAAGGTTGACTTGAAGATATGAGTGTATGGAGACTTTGTGAACTAACTTCTAACCACTAACAATATTTGTCAATACGCCAAAAAATAATTATATAGTGTGTAAAATTGAGAATATTGTGAGAGTAAAGTTTATAAAGAGTATGATAATGAGTCTTTAGTGAAATATGTTTAATACATTTATAAATTAACATTACAGTTTGATGTGCTTGTGTGTACAAATATTGTTATAAGTAGCGATAAATTAATGAATGTTTTATTTTCAAGGGGAGGTTTTATATGAATGTTGAACTAATTTGGTCTAATTTTTTGTACTTCAAATTTTTCTAAAATCTTTTTAAAGTTTAAATTTAAATTACTATAAAATGTTTAATTAAATTTGAATAATTAATTTAAATAGTTAAAAAAAGTAATTTTTATTGATACGAATTTCAGAATATATAATACGGCATCTCTCCCGATTTTTTATATTACTTATATTTCTTAATTTTTTTAATTAAATATTAATACTTTTTTATTTTCAAACTTTTACAGAAAATCATGTTAATATAATACTTTGTGAATACATAATGGTCAGTCTCTATAATAAAAATAAACGATTAGACGTACTTAAAAAAAATTCCAATTATATATATATATATATATATACTACCTCCGTCCATGAAATTTATGCTTACATTTTTGCACGTGGTTTAATGCAATATGTCGGAGGGTATTACGGAATATTGTGAGGTTTGTTTTGAATAAAGAGAATATTTATGAAAAGTATATCATATGTACTTTCCATAAATACTTTCTTTACTCAAAACGGACCTCACAATATCCCATAATACCTTCCGACATATTGCATTAAACCACGTGCAAAAATGTGAGCATAAATTTCGTGGAGGGAGGGAGTATATATTAGCAAGGAGAAAATTATAAAATCTCCACTTTTACATACAAAGTAATTAAATTGTGGATAGTAGCAAAACTAGAATAGACTCTTAAAGCAAAATTGGTAAATTACTAAAATGTGCTCCTATATATTATAAATTCAAAGGCCAATTAGAAACAAGAATTTCTAGGCTAGCTAGCTAAGGTAAAACATTTTTCCATTTATTAATTCTGATATATATATAGCTATTTAGTACTACCATTGATTAATTATTTAAATGGATCTATATTTCCGTGTAACAAATCCATAAATTAATTAATTCCCATTTTATTTTTTATTAAAAAAAAAAACAACTAAAACACCTGCATGTGCATGTACATGCCTTTTATCTATTTTATTTTGAAAATTTTAGGGGAGAGGGAGCTTTCCTCTGTCAGCTGTCTCTTCGGTATAAAAATATACGTACACACACATATATACGTATGTATATCGATCGGTATAAAAATATACGTTCACACATATGTATGTATATACATATTATAAATATATAGTAGCATATAAGCCAAGATTTCATATAAATGTTGATATCCGGCCCTATGCCAACAAAATAACGCCTCTCTCTCTCTCTCTCCTCACCCAGAAATCAAGGAGAAATCTCTCCTATTTTGTCCTCCAAAAAGCAGCAATTTCTCTTCCAAAAATAAGAAACAAAAGGCCCAAAATTAGAAAAAAGAATTTTCCATAACTATATATATATATACATAAATGTCAAATATTACTGCAGGTGATGAAGGGAGTTTCTCTTCAGGTGAAGTCCAACAAGAGCAGCTGCCTCAAACTAACAGCAATGGATCATCCTCTACTTCCCACCAGCTTCTTCCTACTAAAAAGAAGAGAAATTTACCAGGAACTCCAGGTATAATTTATTTATTCCACGAAATTATATATTAATTAATATTAGACATGAATTTCTCAGAGTTTTTTCAAAATTAGCCACCATTTTTTAAGAAAAGTGCACTCTTTAGAGTTCTAACATCTAAGACACACCCTGCATAGCTGAAAATTTTCAAGAATATGAATCTAATTAATTTTCAATTTGGGATTTTTTTTAGAGGTGATCTGCGGCAAGTGCTATTGTGAATTTGGGATTTTGTGGTTGTTAATTACTCCCTCTGTTCCACAAGAATTTGCACACTTTTTTTATTTGGACGTCCCACGCAAATTTGTATACTATTAAAAAAGAAAATATTGATTTACGTACAAACTCACAAACTTTTACACATATTTATCCATATGCACTACTTTATATGTAAAACACATTTTTCTTAAAAAATGTGTTGTCCCGTATGGTATAAATTTCTACGGAACGAAAGGAGTACTAGTATACGGCAATATATTACATTTATTAATTTTAATAAAATTAAACTTCTCGTCAAAGTAGTATTATTATGTATATAGATGGAATAGATAATCAAGTCAAGTGATGGTTATATAAAAGGGTCCAATAATTGGATGCCCTTGATGAGTATATATCACATTAATAATTGGTAGCTCCCACTGTTGTTGATTGCACCTTTTCAATCCCTTTTTTAGCATTATTTAATCACGGATGGGAGATTTGAAATTAAATAACACGTTAGATACATATATATATATATATATATATGCATGTATGTAATTAATAATCATTATTAATTTGTTACATGTACTACGTACGTGACATGATGATCATGATCACAGATCCGACGGCTGAGGTGTTAGCCCTATCCCCAAAAACCCTAATGGCGACCAACAGATTTGTTTGTGAAATATGCAACAAAGGGTTCCAAAGAGACCAAAATCTGCAGCTGCATAGAAGGGGTCATAACCTTCCATGGAAGTTAAGGCAAAGAAGTACGACGGAGGTTAGAAAGCGCGTTTATATCTGTCCGGAGCCAACGTGCGTGCACCACAACCCGGAGCGTGCTCTGGGCGACCTCACCGGGATCAAGAAGCACTTTAGCAGGAAGCATGGAGAGAAGAAGTGGAAATGCGATAAGTGTTCTAAGAAATATGCTGTTCAATCCGATTGGAAGGCTCATCAAAAGACTTGTGGCACTAGGGAATACAAGTGTGATTGTGGAACTATTTTCTCAAGGTGTGTACGTACCTTAATTATTAATCTGCACGTTTCAATTATATATATATATATATATATATATATATATATCCATTTGCAAATTTTATTTATGTGCTGTCACAAATAAATTTTATTTCACGTACGTTTTCATATAATTAATTACATGTTTCATTCCATGCATGTGTCTAATTGCATGTCAGCATAAAATTAAAACTCAATTCTTGTATTTAATTTCTTGTCATCATGCATGATTTAAATTAGCTATATAGGTTGAGATCATGCAATTGGTTTTTACAACAAAATTATTCAGTATTGTAATTTGTTAATTTGTACTATATATATATATATATATATATATATATATATATATATATATATCTTCTATATATTTTTAGTTAGGTGCATGAATGATATTAATTAATACCATGCAACTATAGAAGAAGTATATATAGATAATGTGATTAATTGCATGTGCATATGGCAGCATTAGTGTAAAAGAAAATGATACACCATTAATTAATTGTCCTCATATGATTATATATATATATATGCATGCTTCAAATATCAAAATAAATTAGAAGCTAACATTGTGCTGATATAATTAATGTAATTTTTTTCTCGATCGCTATCATATATATATATAAATTTAACAAATTCACCTTCACTTAGTTATCTATCCAAAAAAAAGCTGTGTTTTTATAAAATTAAATGTTTTACTAAATAGTAGTATTATATTTTTTGCTTATTAAAAGATATATTTTGATGATATATATCCATGCATGGATCAGGAGAGACAGTTTCATCACCCATAGAGCATTCTGTGATGCACTAGCTGAAGAAAACAGCAAAGTAAACCAAAGTACCCGTTTGTCGGACCATATGCCCATTCCATCCAACACATCAATGGCCTTATCTGAATTCACCAACCCATTGAAAGCACTCCAACAAGAGCTTGTCCCAATCCCATTCAAGCCCATGCACATCATGACGGCCGCGCCCCCCATGTTCTCCACCGCCTCCGGAAACGGCCTATTCGGGATCCCAAGAAGCATGTCGGGCCTTCAGCTGAGCTCAAACTCGACCCCATCGGGCTATAACTATCACCCGGATAGCAAGAATTTGGGCCAGATCTCCGGGTCGGCCCAAATGTCGGCTACCGCCTTGTTGCAAAAAGCAGCCCAAATGGGTGCAACCTCAACAAATTCTATGAACTCCCCCATGATGCAAAAAACCTTTGTCGGAACCACCATGGCGGGCCTGGATCCTGGGACTGGGCATAGGCCCAGCGCCAACCTGCACTCCTACGACAACTTTCAGAGCCAAAATGAGCAATCTTCACCGTTCAATGGTGGATTTGCAGCTCAGCTCATGCACAAGAGCCCACAAGATGATCAGATGGCCCACCTCTTTGAGGGCGGTGGACCTGGTGGCTCAGCCGTGAGTGACATGATGATGTACGGTGGCATGCTGCTGGGCGGCGGCGATCAGAACCACAATGCCACGGAGTTCTTGAAAAACGTGTTGGAAGTGCAAGAGGGAAGTGATCAGAGCAGCATGATGGGAAGAACTCCAGCGAGATTAGGAGCAGGAGGAGGAGGAGACGACATGATGACCGTTGATTTCTTGGGGGTTGGGGGATCAAGGGCGCAGAATCTGCATGATCAGAGACTGGAGATGGAAAGAATGCAGAACCCTTTTCATCAGCAACAACATGATCTGTCGTCTCATGGAGAACCGGACGTCGAAAAGCCACACTACAATACATTCTGATGAGTGGATTATTTTCTGAAATATGAACGTATATTTTTCATCAAATTAATTATAAATGCAATGTAAGGTACTGATTATCATTTAATAGCTATCTAATTATGAAATCAATTGAGGAGGGAGGCAGTAGCTAGATTACCAAGGCCTTCAACATCTGGATATATCAGGATTACACTCGGGTCATGCTTGCGGAACCAAAGATACAGCTTCATAACACTAACTTATGTGAGTTTTAGCATCCATACTCGTATAAACACACAAATTGAGCTGCAACAATCGGGCCGAAACTCCATTGTGCAATCTGAGAAGTCGAAGCCAGGTGTCATAATTGGATAGCAGACCCAAGTGAATGTCTCACTACTCACTAGTCTGGGTAGCAGAGTTTAGTTTGACGGATGAGAATCCCCTCCTGTACAGGAGGGGAGCCGTTGGATCACCTACACCCATGCAGGTGTGTCTGTATGTGAGATCCAACGACTCCCCGTGCACAAGACCCTCCTGTCCTGTACAGGAGGGGATCCTGATCTAGAATTGAAATATTCCTTGTACTCCCTTATTATATGTCTCTTATTCTTTGTGTCCCAAAAAAGTGACAAATGCAAATGCAAATGCAACTAAGTAATGTATCTCACACTATCAAAAAATTAAACTGCAAACATTATCATTCAACTATCGAGAAGTGCTTCAAAGAAATAATATTACAAGTGAGTTTCATCGTCTAGGAACACCCTCTGTGCACAAGGTGATGGAATCGCTAATAATATTAAAGCAAATAGGTCAAAAATACAAGATAAAACAACATCCGTCGGGGCATTACATTTATTCCTGTTGTAGTGAAGTCCACAAGTTTCAAGCAGGAACCATGAAGCATCCCACATTATTCAGAGCATCAATCAATCTTTCCTTATCTCCTCATAAGTATACACCGTAAGAAAATAACTACAAAATCACCGGTAAATTAGCCTACATATTGTATGTATTTTTCAAGTAAGAAGTCAGCTCTACAGTTTACCATCATGATCGTGTGTGGTCACGATACTCAGTTTGGAGGTCAGGCATTGGGCGTCCAAGTCGCAGCTGCACGGACACATGTTTTATGTTTGGTACAACCTCCATAATCTTCTCCTCAGCCTCTTTTGCTACCCCTACGGCCTCCCTAGTTTTTGAGTCATTTAAAATTAGACGAATTTTGCAGAAAACTTTAAAAAAAAAAAAATGGAAGATTCACGCATCAAATTTTACCTCATTAATGTGTCTGGAGGCATGGAAATATCGATTTCAAGAAAAATCTGCCCTTGTAGTGAGTGGCGTGTGATCTTCTCCACTGTCATTTTCTGAAAGCAATTTAGACGGATTCATGCGTATGAGTTTAAGGATGAAAGGAGTGTGATTTTTTATACCGATTCAAATGCAATTTAGCACAACTTGGAAATAGTCTGTTATTCTACTAACTTAACAAATAATTTAGTTATAGAAAAACAAAGAGATCCAATAGACAATGAGCAACAATTGATTCAAACAGGAAAATCATACCTCCGAGAAATGGGAGGACAAAATTGTGGAGACAGTATCCTCTACATCTGTTTGATCCAATGACGTCGTATTGCTAAGATTTGAGCTTGTACAGTTTCTTTCGTAGTTCAAACCACTTTCTGAGATATGTGCAGTTGCAGGTTCTACAGCGAAACATAAACATGGAGTATTAACCAATCATGAACAAGGTTTGGATATTGAAAATGTTGGGGGGGGGGGGGGGGGAAGTATATACCTATGTGTATGAAGACTTCAGCTACTTCGGGATGGGACTGCTGAAGCTTGTGACGAACATTTTCCCCGACATCATGTGCAGCACTAACACTAGAAAAAGGATCTACCTATAACAAGAATTTGCTAATATTGACATTCAAATTTTGACTAAAGAATAACTAACGAAAAAGTTTATACGTTTGCATACAAGATATTAATACTTGCGAGATCCAACAAACCTTGACATCTACATCAAGATACAAGTATGATCCTGCTCGCCTTCCTCTAAGATGATTATATCCCTAAAGTTTGTACAACAGACAACTTAAAATAATTGAAAAATATTATTCAAGAAGCCCAAAAACGTGGATTTAAACAAATAAAAAGGAAGCAATTTTGGTAGAAATTTGAATTTCTTGCCTTGACACCCTCAACCCCAAGAATTGTTTGTTTATAAGGTTCCAAGTGTTGCGATGGAATCGCAGCATCCACCAATTCCAAGACGCTAAAGATGTCCACACAGACCACATGGGACGAGACAATGTCAAAAAAAAAGTAAATATTTTTTAAGTCAATAAACTTAGGAATTATCGTGGAAGGTAAAGAATTAATACTACACATGTGTTTTAACTAGAGAGAAAATCTTTCAGAAACTCACTAGGGATCCAAAACTTCAATTTACCACTTTTGGCTCATTTAGTTGACATAAAAATTGTAATTTCAGGTGTAATAAGCATATCATACAAAACCAAATAAATAATGATATTCTACCTCTGGTAACCGCTTTCAAGTCCAGCTTTAAAAATCATCCCAGAAACAAGAAGTCCAGCAAGAGGATCAAGGAATCGAACTCCAAGAACAGATCCACCTAGTATCACAAGGGTGATATTAAATGGGTAAAATATAACATAATTGGGCAAATAAAATGCTAGAATACGAGAAAAAACGGCATAGTATTGGACAAGATACGGCCCAGGCTTTTGAGGTCTAGATGCTGGCCTGAATGCATACTTCAGAAACAAAAACTTTTTATATACCTTAGGATATTTAACATATGTTTTCCATTTGATTAAGAAACAACTTATCAACCATTTTAATATTTGTATACTGGTGGCCTGCATAGAAGATGGATTGCTGAATCTTCTATTCAACTTATAACAAATATGCACAAGGCGGCATAAGAAAACATGAGTATTCGCTGACTTAGAAATTAGAATGAATTTGGAAAGAATAATATTTACCAACCCCAACAAGAGCAACTACTGATGAAATAGCATCCGCACGATGATGCCAAGCATTCGCTTTCATGAGCCCACTGCCTGTCTTTTCACCTGCTCTTTTTGTTATCCAGTATAGCCTTGTTAAGAAAAAGAAAAATTCACCGAAATCAATACAAGACATAAGAGTAAAAAGAAATCTGAAATATCAATATTTTGAAATATCTTTCATAAACCTGAAAACTCAAATCATGATTATTTAAACAAAGCTGATGTTTGTTTTTGGATTTCAAAACCAGTTTTGGGATTTGGAAATCCAAAGATGGTTCTACTTTGGCATTTTGAAATCTAGTTAAAAAAAAAACACTACGCAACCTATAAGCGTAATATCACACCTTCTTCTAATAATATACATCATTCACTCTTAACACATTGATTTGACATAAAGTTAAATCTCACCCTACTTAGAATTCCAAAACAAATACACACCATTACTAGTATTCAAATATCAAGATTTCAAAATCCACTAGATTACGAACACTGGTGTTCAAAACCCACTTTAAACCTAAATCAAACATCACCAAAGGTAATGAGAATGAACATTCTAATAGATAATAGTTGAACAAATGACTTGTTTACCCTTCCTTAACAGCTATAGACACTAGTGTCATGTTCAACGCTAAAATAGGGTGGTCCATGTCAATTCCATGGTAATGTCCGCTGTGCTGGTGACTATGTGAGTGCACGTGGTTATGGCCCACAGCTTGATTAACTATATCCGGGGCAGCTGACCATACATCCTACAACAGAAACAGGAAAAAGTAAGCCATGTGGCAGTGTAAACTGCAAAACCTTCGAACATGAACAATATAATACTACATGACATTTTAAATTACTGGTTAACATAGTACTATTTGCAAAAACTCATAAAACTGCTAAGGTAAACAAGTAATACTGTCTCTATGATCTGATCTGGCGCGCAAGTTTTTTTTGACCGGCGGCATATAAGATACCTGCGAGATTTTTTTTCCTTTTATTTTTAGAGTATTGCACGGTGTAATATTGTATGAGAGAATAACTCATATAAATTATGCTCAATCTTGTAAGTCATATATATCTTTTAAATTAAAAAATGAATCTATTCAAGGTACACACAGCACAAAGCAATGTCTCCTATCCGCAATAAAGTATATTATAGAAATGTACCGCCAGGACGTCTAAAGCATGCCAAGCAATGCCTCCAGCCGTGACCAAAAGCACACTGGAAATTCCAAGGGCTCCTAAAGTCTCAAACTTGCCATGCCCTAAAAGATGGCACATACAATGAATCGTAAAAAAAGGTGATTGAAATCCTCTGTAAATAAATACATCCTGGAAGTTTAAGAATGATCAGTTTAGCACCAAAGTACTCACTATCTTGTTACAAACGGTAGATTCTACCAAGTAATATCTAAGTTAAAACAACATACTATATAGTTAACCATTGTGGGCTTGATATCCAAGAGAGAACTGATGTATGCATCCAGATTCAAAATTATTGGAAAAGAGAATGAAAGGAAGAAAAAGCACACAGACACAGAGAAGAGAATAATGGTTGGATGACGTTGGTCAAGAGACGTAAGATAAAACAAAAAAGGAAGAAAAATACTCTTCCAACGAACTTGCAAGAACAGCTCAGAACACAGTCACATCTAGCCTACAACTTACGGTTGTCAAAATACTAAACATTTGGAAGGTTCAACATTTGAAGGAATTCATTAAAGGCAAGAGGCTTAGAAGCTTCTAGGTTCGACACAAGCCTCAGCAGCTGAGTTTCAGGAATGCATACAAAATTCTAGCTCTATATCATTCTCGTTTCTCAGTTCATTCTTTTCAAACATCGCTGATGGCTTCCCTCACATCAAATAAATATCCAGTTAAAGCATATTACAAATCAATAAGAAACATATGAAATGAACCGAGAGTGCGTAGATACAGATCAAAGGTGACCATATGGATGTTCTTTATCCTTCGGCGCCGTCGCAGCTTTAAAGGACAACAATGCCACGCCACTCAGCACCTAAATCATTAATAAAACCCATAATCAACATAAAACAAAAACAGTTAAAATTTTCTCGATTGAAAAGGGGAAACTAAAAATTAACAGAACACCCAAAACTCTACCACATCGGAAACCGAATGAGCAGCGTCGGCAATGATTGCAGTACTGCCGGAGAGATATCCAGTAACGACTTTTCCGACGGCCAATCCGATATCCGACGCGAGGCCTAGTCGGAAAATCTTCTCGCCCTCTTTCCCCGACTGACGATCGTGGTGGTGGTGGGAGTGGCCGCCGTGCCACCGCCGGAAAATCTTGGAATTTGGGTTTTCAGAATGGAAGGATGAGAGATCATACAAGAGGGGATTCAGGGCAGCGCAAGAATTCCCAACAATTTTAGAGTAAGAGCAGGAAGAAGATGTGAATCGTGACACGCGAGATTTGTGAATGATGTTCAGATTTATCAGTAACCTAAAACCCATTCTCCTGGAGAACCCCAATCAATCGGCTACTGAAATTGAAATTGGGAGATTAATGAGGAAAATCTCAAGCTTATAATGCAAGCAAGTTTGAATGTCTGTACAGCGGTGGCCACTGTCTCTGTATGCATCTCTCTTTATATTAGGAATAAACGTCTAATGTCGTTTCTTAATACTACTACTAAACATCACAAATCAATCTGTAATCTCATTGCATAATATAATCATAAAAATATAATCTAATAATAAAAGAATAATCACAATTTGGTACAAAATTAATGAATATAAATTGAATAATAGAGTTATTTTTTGTATATTATATCTATTTAAAAATAATATATTATATCTATTTCATCATTAATATTTTATATAGTAATATTAGTTTATAAATTGAATAATATCAGTAATTAAATATAATAATATTAAATCGTACAATAAACAAGTGTAGAGGACTTGGAGTTGAGCAAATATTGAAAATAATGGTGTACCGTACATACCATATCGAATTTATTAAAAATTTCAGTACGGTATAATATCTTACCGTAATTTTCGGTACAGTATCGATATAGGATTTTAAAATTTTCGGTATATACCGGTATATACCATTATGATAATTTAATATTAATATTTAATATTTAATTTATTTTTATAAATAATTAATTAAAATTCTACTTTAATTATTTTAGTTTGGTCGGTATACCAATGAAGTCGATATTTTTGTATGAATCGATATATATCGAAATATCGATACGGTACAATATACGATATATATTTTTTATTTATCAAAATTTCAATATTCTGAAAAATTTGGTAGATACCGATATGTAAAAATGCATATCAAAATTTTTGGTATTATATGATATGACATGCCAGCCTACTAACAGGAGGGGTTAGCTGTTATTGCGATCAAGATAAATAAAGATTATAATATAATTAACTTTTAATTTAATTATTATAAAATTTAATTGATTTTAAAAAAAATCTTATTTTGTTAAGCTTTACCCAATTTTTTTAAAAAGTATATTTTTTTTAAGATCTTGTTAATGTTTTTTTTATATTTTTTTATTTTCTTTTAAATTGATTTTAAATGTGTTTTTTAACTTTCTTTTAATCTAATTTTTAAAATTTATATAATATTTTTTCAGATTTCAGCTAGGTTTAAATAATTTTATTCATATACATATTAGTTTAATTATTTTGGAAGATCCATTTTATTTTCTTAATTATTTACAAGTTTTGTTTATTTTTTTCAAATTTATATTTTTATTATTTTTAAAGTTTAGTATATTTTAAATTTTAACTTATACTTCACTGTTGATGGGCGAGCCACTCGAGGTGAATCAGAGAGGTCAGGAGGTCGCCTAGCTCACTCCATATCCTCGTGAAGACCTCGCCGAGGTTCATCATCGCACAACACTCGTAGGCCACGCAAGGCGTTAGAGCGCGCCCAAACCATCTAAGCCCGCCTCTGAGCTCGCCTATGAGCTCGCCTGTTAGTCAATGGGACCCCGATGGCGCGCTCTTTTTCCCTCCGTCCGGTTTATCCACAAGGGTGGTTTACGGCGGGGTTTTTAATGAGGCACATCTAGTCTAAGGCATAGTAGTAGGACGAGGCGTGATAGGGGAAGCAGTGGGAGAGATCAAGACGAGGGTAAGGAGCCCTCGTCGACACCGGAAGCCATATAGGCTCGTAAGGTGCCGTCTCACACTCACACACCTATAAATAAGACCTCTCTTGTAACTATTCGGACAATTTTCTCACATTTCACACAATCAATACAATCCTCATTACAATATTTCTCTCTCTAAACTCTTTATTCTCTCTCCCCAAGAACATAAAATCATAAGATTATTGTTTGGTAGAATCAATCCGTCGTAAAGCCACATAAACAAACATCGATTAACAAATTCTATCAACAATTTGGCGCTAGAAGGAGGGGCGCGTGAATCTGAAAATTAAAAATTTTCAAGAACAAAACATTAGAGTTTGCTTGAAGATTCGAAGATTCGAAGATGTTCTTGATAAAACTCAAGAACCCTTGAAGATACACATACATCTTCATCCCTTGAACGAAGAACCCAGATTTCCAGACAAAAACCCGAGCCTTCGGATTTTACGAAATCTGCCCGGAACAAGTTTTCAAACGCGCTCGTGCACACGAATAAACCGAATTTCAGATAATTCGTCACACGCGAGGCTAGACGAAAACTTGCACAGCTCCACCTAAGCTGGACGACCACCACTCCGGCGACCTCCACCACCCCGGCGACCTCCCTCCACCTCGGCGACCTTCAGCAAGCTACCCCCTCCGAAACTCAAAAATGGCTAACACTCGAGCCGCTAAGGGACAAGCCTCCGCAGCTGCGGGAAGGTCTAAAGGGGGTGATCAAAACCAGGCCGAGGTGGAGACCTCACGCCAGGTGGTGGAAACATCACAACCACCTCTCCAGAAGAGCACCGCAGCTCCGCGACCTCCGCGAGTTGCGGTGACCTAGGAAGACTTGGCTCCCGCCCTGAGGGACCTGGCCAGCAACCCTGACGAGCTCCAACGCACCATCGTGACCTTACAAAGGTTGCAGCGACAGCAGGACGAGCTCGCACTGGTACCCAGGCGAGTTCCAGCTGCCGAAGCCCGGGAGCAGACCAGGCCCACTCAGGGCACCCAGACCAGAGGGGACTACAGCATACTCCCCACTGAACAGGAGGCAAGCTCAGCACAAGCTCGCCAGCGCAGGGAGAGGACCGGCAAGGCAAAGATGGTGGAGGAGGATCCCGCCTCTTACACCGGAAGGGAGTCGGCCTACACTGGGGCATCTGGCACCCACCAATCACAAAGGAGGGAAGTCCTCCAAGGCCGCCTGGGCCCGAGATACGAAGAGAATGAGCGCACGGCGGCCCCAGCTGCGTCCCACGGGGACTCTGACCAGCAGCCACGCAGATCAGCCCAAGAAAGGCTGAGGAGGCCCGCCACTGACCGGCTAGGCCCCCACTGAGAGGTCACCCCAGAGTGAGGCACCTCGGGGACGTGCATCCGCGAGACGCACGACCTTTGAGCAGCCTCCGCCGGAGGTGACCCGAGATGACGAGCTGGCCCCACTGAAAAAGGCCGTCGAAATGCTACAAGCACAAGTAGCAGCCAAGTCTGGCGGACCTGACGCCACGACTCTCCCCACATCTCCATTGGCACCTGCCATCTTCCGCGCACCGGTCCAGAAGAAAATTCAGTTCCAGGTGATGTCCACGTACAAAGGTGAATCTGACCCGAAAGTCCACCTGGCTAAGTACGTGGACTTCATGATTTCGGTCGGCGCCACCGACTCCACCCAGTGCCGGAACTTCCCGCTGACCCTAGGGGACCGAGCTCACCGCTGGTTCTCCTCACTCGCCCCGGGGTCAATCTGCTCATTTGGCCAACTCTCGCGGGAGTTCCTGGCCCACTTCTCTGGGTTCGGATCCTACCTTACCCAGAAACACCGACTCACCAATATCCATCAAGGCGAGAATGAGACCGACCAGCAGTACCTGGAAAGGTTCGACAAAATCCTACTGGAAGGCGAGCCGGTGAGCGAAGACACCAAGGTCATCACGGCGATGGCCGGACTCAGGAGGGGTACCGACCTCTGGAAGGAGATGCACCTCGCATGTCCCAACACTTATAGTGAATTCCGTCACAAGGCGGGGGTGTTCGTGGCTATGCAGGAGGCACTACTGAAAGAAGTTGGTGCCCACGAAGAGAGGAAGCCCTACGGGAAGAAGTCCGGGGGCACCTACAAAGCTCCCCGGAACTTAAAAGCCTTTGGCGAGGGAGACGAGCTCAAAGAAAGGCTCAACCAGGTCCTCACTGTCTCCGTTGACCACGTCTTCACTGCCGTCAAAGGCAAGGCCATGCTGGAAGAGCCAAGGCGGATCCGCCAGGACCGCACGAAGCTCAACCCCAACAAATTTTGTGCCTACCATCAGGCTATCGGCCACTTCACCAGCGAGTGCCGAGACCTCCTCAAGCAACTATGGAAATTTTACGAGGAGGGGAAATTGACCGAGTTCGTGAAGAAGGCCCCAGCTAAGAGACCGAGGTTCCAGAGGAGGGCTACCTCCGATGACGAGGAAGAGGAAGCAGACCAACCTGGTCCCCACAACAGGCGGAGGGCACCTCCCCAACCTCAGCAAAACTTGGAGCCCACCCGAGAACTCTTAGTTCTCGAGGAGGAGATAGGAGCCGTCGGAGGTCTCCAGGACGGGGGATCCTCCATATCCAGGAGAAAAAGGAAGGCCGAGATCCGGGCCATAAACCAAGTCCAGGAAGGCAGCTCCGGCCCCAGGTCCATCTCACAGCTTACTGACGAGCTGACATTTTCCTCAGCGGACCTGGAGGGGGTACTGATGCCCCACAACGACTCGTTGGTGATAACCTCCAACATCATGAACTTCCGAGTTCACAGGCTACTTGTGGACACCGGCGCATTCACCAACATTCTCTTCAAATCCACCTTGGATGCCTTAGGTGATTTTGAGTCGTATCTGGAACCTAGCAATGCTAGGATAGTGGGGTTCGGAGAAGCTGTAACCGTCCCCCTAGGTAGTGTTAGGTTGAGCGTCCAGCTTGTATCGGCTGAGGACCCCGAAAGGAGACTGACTAGGCTCATAGATTTCCTTATTGTCGATCAGCAGTCCTCCTACAACGGGTTCCTTGGCCGCCCATTTATTAATGAATTCAAAGTGGCGTGTTCGACCTACTACTACTGTTTGAAATTCCCAACCCCGAAAGGTGCCGGAACTATAAAAGGTGACCAGAGTGTTTACTCCAAATGAAAGATGGTCAGGTCAAAAAAGCGGTGACACGAGTCCAAGTCCTTGAGGAGGACGTACAGATTCCTGCAGACGAGTCAAACATCCTAGACGTCATCTCGGTCGAAACTGAGATGATGGAGGTAGGCGATTTGTCAGAAATCAATCAAGGCACTGGACCTGTGCAAGACACACAACCGACACCAATGGAGGACTGGGAAGAAACCCAAGTGTTGAGACCTGCGCAGGGATCAACACCTGCGCAGGAGCAACAACCTGCTCCCATGGAGGTGGTTGATGAAGCCCAAGATGGGAGACCTGCGGGAGGTCAAGAACCAACACCAATGGACGTTGACCCAACTCCCCAGGTCACCGCACCATCCCAAGTTGACAAACCACCGGAGGTGCTCACAGCTGACGAGCTCGCCCAAGCTGAAAGCCAACCCGATGACCTCGAACCGCGCATAGGCCACGAGCCTGCGCAGATGTCACAAGAGGAGTGGGACGAGTTCATCAGCGACCCGAGGTGGAAAAGTCAAAAGAGAAAAGCCACCCCCATGGAAGAGTTGATGGCACTCCCGGTGGACCCGGAAAGGGACTTAGAACTTTTCATCGGTTCTGAATTACCTGAACCGTACCGGTCGAGGATGGAGCTGTTCTTAATGACCAACCTAGACGTGTTTGCCTGGTCCCACGAAGACATGACGGGGATCCCGTTGGAACATGCTTGCCACAGACTTAACATAGATCCGACGAGGAGACCCGTACGCCAAAAGCAAAGAAAGTATGGACCAGACAAGTACGCAGCCCTGACTGTTGAGGTCGAGAAATTGTTAGACAACAAACTCATCAAGGAGGCTTTGTGTCCGCAGTGGGTTGCAAACCCCGTCCTGGTGAAGAAACACAATGGGACGTGGAGACTCTGCATTGACTTCACGGACCTGAACAAAGCATGCCCGAAGGACAACTTCCCACTACCTCACATTGACCAGTTGGTGGACAGCACCGCAGGCCATGAGATGATGACATTCATGCATGCTTTTACGGGCTATCACCAGATAGCTCTACACCCAGATGACCAGGAACACATGGCGTTCTACACCAACAAGAACATGTATTGCTGGGAAAGGATGCCGTTCGGACTCATCAACGTCGGAGCCACCTACCAAAGATTGGTGAACAAAATGTTTGACCAACACATTGGCGAATCCATGGAGGTGTACGTGGATGACATAGTTGTCAAGAGTTTGAGAAAGGAGGACCACCTGGACCACCTAAAACAGACCTTCGACATACTGCGCCACTACAACATGAAGTTGAACCCCAAAAAGACCATCTTCAGCGTACACTCCGGAAAGTTCCTGGAGCACCTAGTTAGCCAGCCTGGAATTGAGGTCAACCCAACACAGGTCCAATGCATAATCGAGATGGGTATACCCGATTCCGTCCAAAAAATTCAAAGACTGACGGGGTGCATGGCGGCCCTGAACAGATTCATCTCCAGGTCCGGTGACCGAAATCGTCCATTTTTTGAGGCAATTAATGCAAACACACGGAGGTACAAAGAAGCGGCCAAAGCCAACAAGCTCCACCTCAAAAACCACTTCGTCTGGACAAGTGAATGCCAGCAGGCCTTTGAGGATATCAAAACATACCTGGCGGATACGCAGGTCTTGTCAAAGCCGATACCTGGAGAGAGGCTGTATCTATACCTAGCCGCATCAGATGTGGCCATCAGCTCCGTCCTAGTCCGAGAAGAGGTAAAAACACACCTACCAGTGTACTACGTAAGCCAAGTACTACACGAAGCTGAGTTGCGGTACACCCCAACATAGAAGCTGGCTTATGCACTGGTGATGAGTGTTAGAAAATTGAGGCCCTACTTCTTTGACCACCCGGTAGAGGTGCTGACAACATTCCCACTACGCCAAATACTACAGCGCCCAGACACCGCCGGATGCCTGCTGAAATGGTCACTAGAGATTAGCCAATACGGTATAACCTACGCACCCCGAACAACGATCAAGGGACAAGCACTCGCCGACTTCATCGTCGAGCTAACTTTCCCACAAGATCCGACGAGGGGGCGTATAGCTCTGTGGCATCTCTACGTAGACGGATCATCAACCAGCGTAGCAGCAGGCGCTGGCGTGGTCCTGATCAGCCCAGACAGACAAGTCTTCACCTCCGCAATCCGGTTTGACTTTCGAGCAACCAATAACGAGGCGGAATATGAAGCATTAATAGCGGGACTTAGGCTATCATTAGCTGTGGGGGCAACCAATCTTCAAGTTTTCGGAGATTCCCAGCTAATAATATCCCAAGTCCGGGGGGAATATGAGGCAAAAGACCAGCAGATGATGACTTACCAGAAGATAGCCGCACATCTGATCTCGATGTTTACGCAGGTTTACATCAATCAGATACCGTGGCTAGAAATCACACAAGCAGATGCTCTATCCCGGCTAGCTACTAGCAACGGCGAAGCCGAATTCACGGAGGTTGTGATCACCACACTGAAAAACCCCTCGACGTCTGATTACAAGATAAATCAAACCTCGAGCGGGGAGAAGGAGGACAGTGAAGGTGGTGAAGATTGGTGCACTCCAACCAAAAATACCTAACAGACGGAACAACCCCGTGGACACCTGGGAAGCTAGCCGGTTAGTAAAGCAAGCTGCCAGATATACGCTGCTGGATGGCCAACTCTACAAACGTGGATTCTCTCTACCCCTACTCAAATGCCTAACTAGGAAGCAGGGGTCCGAAGTGTTTGAAGAAATTCACGAAGGGATTTGTGGGAGTCACGCTGGGCGGCAAGCATTGGCATACAAGACGATCAGACAAGGCTACTACTGGCCCACTCTTCGCAAAGATGCCATCAGCTTCGCTCGAAGGTGCCGAAAGTGCCAACTTTTCGCACCTAACATCCACTCCCCAACCCATGGCCTTTCGCGAAATGGGGAATCGACTTGATCGGCCCATTTCCACCTGGTAGAGGCGGTGTAAAGTTTGCTGTCGTAGCAGTAGACTACTACACTAAGTGGGCTGAGGCCAAAGCTCTCACCACCATAACCCAAGAAAGGATGATCGACTTCATTTGGAAAAACCTGATCTGCAGATTTGGACTCCCGCAGTCGGTCATCACTGATAATGGAAGGCAGTTCGACGGACAGAAGTTGAGGGACTTCTGCAATTCATGGAACATCAAGAAGCACTACTCAACTTCATATCATCCCCAGTCGAACGGCCAGGTCGAGGCGGTGAACAAGATCCTGAAACACATATTGAAGCTCCGCCTCGAGGAAAAGAAAGTGAGCTGGGCAGACGAACTCCCGGAGGTCCTATGGTCTTATAGGACTTCCTATAGGGCCAGCACCGGGGAGACCCCGTTTGCCCTAGCCTTCGGGACTGAAGTCGTAGTCCCGGTCGAAGTCCAGAACAAGACTTGGAAGGTGGTGGGATACGATGAAGAAAAGAATGATGAAGCCTTGGCAGTAGAAAAGGATCTGATAGAAGAGACCAGAGCTTCGTCAGAAATGAAGAACGCCACCTACAAGCGTAGAGCGGAAAAATATTACAACTCTCAGGTCCGAGACCGAAAGTTCAAGGTCGGAGACCTGGTGTTAAAAAAGAAATTGATGGCCCCACCAGGTGTATTCGGTTCAAACTGGGAAGGACCATTCCGGGTCACCGCAGCCTGGCCAAACGGTACCTATGATCTAGAAGACGCAGAAGGCAAAGCTTCGTCATACACCTGGAGCTCGGCACATCTAAAAAAGTTCTACCAATAGACTAGAATCCTGTAATAGACTAGTCGAAGGTTTGCATCAGAAATGTCGATGGCAACCGATGTAAATTACACTGCTAGGAAAAGTCAGAAAAAATTCAGAAAAATTCCCCAAGTGTTTGGACCTGTGCAGCTCTCCAACCAAACGAGCTGCACCAGGTCGCCCACTGCTCCAGGGAGCTCACCAAACCCAGCTCGCCCACATGCTCAAAAATCCGCAATGCGCAAGGACCAAGGTCCCAAACGTTGTAATTAAATAGCTCGAAGGCAAAGGCCAAAGTGCCCAAGGTCGCGAAGGTACCCTCCTTAAAGGGTTGCTAAGCACCTACTGCCATAAGTTAGAAAAATTCGCGAAAAAGACGAAATAACGTCTAAGGCAAGGTTCATGAAACCCAATGGCCCAACGTGAATCAATCGAAGTGCAGTTCGCCGCCCTAAGTGGTCTAAGATGAACGATTCGCGCCCCTAAGTGGCGTAAGACGAAGAATACGCACTCTCAAAACAGAGGTACAATTCGTAGTCGTAAGTGATGTAAAACGAACGATTCGCTTCTCAAAGTAGAATAAGACGAACAATTATGTACCAGAAAAATAAACAAAAACGAGCTATTTAGGAAATTATAACGTAAAGGCGCAAATACATAAAGGAAAAGAGTTGGACAAAAAATGCTCGGCTTATATTCAAAAGATACTTAAGAGATTTTCAAGCCAAAAATATACTTGAAAAAATCCTAAGTATGAGTAGCTGTGCTGGCCACAAAGGCCGACCAGCTGGCCATCTTTGAACTACAAAAAGCTCCTTCTGGGCGAGCTACACGTGCCCAGCGAGCTAAATCTACTTGAACAAAAATCAAGAACTACAAAAATGGAGCTCCTTCTGGGCGAGCTCCGGAACCCGGCGACCTATCATAACTCGGAAAATAAAAAACTAAACTAGGAAAGCAACAGTAAAGCAAGCCTAGGCCTCGGGGTCGGTGACCTTTTGAGCAGGGGTGACCTGGCTGATGGGAGGTGCAGTTTCAACATCCGAAGTGATGCTCCCCGAGAGTCCGCCAGCGCTGAGATCGCTTAAGTTGATCATCGCGTCCCCGCAGACCTCCTGCATCTGCTCCATTATCGGCGGGGCCTCGCCTCCAGCATCCCCCTCGGCACCTTCAGCCTCTTGGGCGAGATCGGCAGTCAAGACCTGCTTCGTCTGAATAATGTTGAACTTCTGACGAGCAGCG
The DNA here is from genome assembly GCA_026898435.1 of Prunella vulgaris. Lineage (NCBI taxonomy): Eukaryota > Viridiplantae > Streptophyta > Magnoliopsida > Lamiales > Lamiaceae > Prunella > Prunella vulgaris. The sequence goes on along the minus strand of JAPKLY010000144.1, from coordinate 161,547 downwards.
TCAAGGTTGATCCCGTAGCCCGCGAGGTCTCCAATGTTCAGCACCGTGCCGGGGGGGATCGAGGACTTCTCCAGGCAGTCTTCAAACTCACTGACAAGGGCTTCCCACTCACTATCATTATTGATCCGCGCCCATTGGAAGGAGCGGATAACCTCGGCGAAGCACAACACGAAACCCTTGTCAGTGGCGACCACCTCAGCGAGCTCAAGTGCCTCAGGAGTGATGGCGGTGTCAGAACGGCTCTTGAGCTCGGCGATCTCCAGAGCCTTAGCAGCAACCTCCTCCCGCAACTTCCGGCACTCCTCTGAGTTCCCTCGACTCTGATCATGAAGGAGCCCTACCTCAACCCGAGTCAGGACGAGCTCCTCTTCCCGAGTGGCGAGTGTCCGGCGGGCTTCCTCCAGCTCGGCCTGTTGTTGGCGGAGGTGGGCTTGAAGTTTTCTGCTTTTTTTATAGCAAGCAGCTCCGCCTCCAGTGAGGCCTTCGCCTTGGTCTCCGCCCTCGCGAGCTCCTCGAGGGCCTTCTTCCGCTCGTCGCCCACCTTAGTGAGCGCCTTCTTTGTATCATGGCGAGCTCTATCAGAGGCGGTGATATCATCGCTGATGAGCTGGACCGCCGCCATCGCTGCACAGGGGTAGTGCATCGCCAACCTCGCCTTGTCGGTGGGTTTTTGCCTCTCGATCATGCCGAGCTCCGAGATGGAGAGATACTTGGGGGCCTCAGTAAAAACTCGGCGAGCCGCCCCCTCAGGGAGATCCCTTGACGAGCTCAGGGCCTTTCACCGCTCGGCAATGTGGAGAGACTCGGGTCGTTGCGGGAGCTCGGCAGGAGTGTACCTGCACATACTCGGATCAGTTAGCAAAAGTCATGAAAATTACAAAGGCTTCCAACTTCAAAAGAGGTCTCCCACTTACCCGAACCTATCGGGGTTGAGCCCGAGCAGGGTATCATCCCGTATAGGGACCCCGTAGGGAGGTGGCGAGGGCGTACTCTGAGGAGTTGGGGGCGCCTGAGAAGATTGAACAGCGAGAGCTCGCCCTGACCCTGCTGGGGTTGATCCGGAGCCGCCTTCGGCCCTAACTCGTTTGGTGGGGCGAGCCTCTTCTTCACTCACCCGCGAGCCATCCCCCCGGTGGAGAGCTCGCCTCGTCTGCTGGGGCGGAGGGGGTTGGGTACCCCTTTCAAGGTCCGAACCTCGGCCCGCCCCCTTCTTGGTAACGGCGACCTTCTCCTTTGTTTGGGGAGGCGCCGAGGTCCTTTGTGAGCCCGAGCCCCCAGCCTTATCAGCGGCTTTAGCGAGCTCGAGCTTCTTCGTGGCATCCAGGACCTCCCCCGAGGGGATGCCTTCCCTCCCCGGACGAGGCTTACCCATTTTTAGCTGCCGAGCTAGAAAATGGTAGGCTTCGGGAACTTCAATGGGCGGGAGCTCGGCAACTGGACCTGCACCTGCACAATAAATGATCAGGTAAACCCGGCGACCTCAACGTATGAAGCAGCGAGCTGTGAGAACTTCATAGTGAAAAGATTTAAAACCTTGAACAGCGAGGTGGTGTGGCGAGGTGATGAGGCCGGAGAGCCTGCGGCAGTGATGTTGGCATAGATGTTCGATCTCGCGATCTTTCTTTTCTCGCAGACAACACACTGTCCGCACGAACTCAAAGCCAATCGAAACCTCCGGCTTCCCGCGGCTCGACTTGTGATGCTTCAAACCTGCAAAAAGATAGATTAGATCAGTAATCTAATCCGACGCACACACACTAAGGTACGCCACCTACAGCTCGCCTCCCAGTAGGCCTCGGGGGTAGGGATACGCCCTCCGTGGCCATTAGAAGCTCGCCAATCCCCCCGATAAAGAAGAACTGCTCCTTCCAGTCCCGGATTTTGTTGGGGAGGTCGCCTAAAAATTTGCCCCCCGGGCGGGCTTGGAAAGAGTAATATCCCTTCCCCTCCCTCACTTGTCTGATCACGATAAAGAGCTCATTGATCTCCGTCGTACTCAGCTGATTTTCATAGCCCTCGAGGCCGAAGACGGTCAGAGCTACCAGTAAATTGCTCCATGCGTTCAGAGTGAGTTGTGTAATGGCGAGGCCCGTGTCCGTCAAGAACTGCCCGATAATGGGGTGAAGGGGAAGGGTGAGCCCGGCCTTCAGGGTGTGATAGTTCATGGCTGTGAGCCCAGCAGGGGGGAGGTCGGCTCGCTCTTTCTCCTCAGCGGGATACATAAAAATGTCCAGCGGGATGCGGAACCGCCTCTGAATATCCGGGAGTGCGAACTCGCTCATGATGCTTTCCACCCCGTTGGCCTTGAGGTCGGACTTGCCAGCGGCCTTCCGAATCGGAGCTCACCGGGGTAAGGGGAAGCTCGCCCCGTGGGTTCTCACATACTCGCTCCAGTCGAACTCGTCCACGACCTCGGCGGAGACTTGATGTTCCGGGAGCTTGGGAAAGGGAAAGTCGATGAAACGGAGGTATTCATAAGTGACCTCCGTCCCCATACCCTCGCCGACCTCTTCGTCGACCTCACGGGCCAGTTCGCCAGCAATGTCGCCAGCCCCAACCTCGGCGACCTCCTCCCGGGTCTCAGTCTCGGCGACCTCCTCTTCAACGGGGGTCGTGGCTCCTCCGTGAGCTCGCTCTGAGTAATCCCAGAGTTCGCGGAGGGGGGACTCCTCACCGGAGCTAGTAGCCTGCTCGCTGGAGTCAGAACAAACTGACCCCAAGAGCTCGCTACTGTCTGGGAAGGTTTCAGAGCTCGCCCCAGAGCTCGAGGAGATGACCACAGGTGCCGCTCGGGGGTTTGGAAGGTCATCGGTCATTTGTTCTTTACCCAAATCACGATTCGGAGGGGTACGACTTGAAGAGTTCTCAGACATAATGTAGGCGTCCGGAAACAAGAAACAAGAAAGAAAAGGAGAGAAATCCGGATTTCTACTTTGGGAGACGTTCAGGAGACGCGCCTGAAGCAGAGAAACGATCGCCAGAAATGTGCTCTGAGAAGTGAAGATGCAAAGTGAGGAATTTTCTCGTTTTCGCCTATTTATAGGCGCCGAGGCGAGGTATAATATCCGAGGAGACCAGGGACCGATGTGCAAAGAATTTGAAAAGTTATTATTATGGGCGCGGGAAACGACACTCAGGGAGGCGTGGGCGACGTCTCGAATTCCACCTATGTCAGCTCAAGGGACCGTCTAACAAGAGCTCGCCCGAGAGTCATATGCCAGCTCGCCCACACATGCCATGAGCCATGATGAAGGCGAGCTGGGGAGTAATTGTTCATGGGCGAGCCACTCGAGGTGAATCAGAGAGATCAGGAGGTCACCGAGCTCACTCCATATCCTCATGAAGACCTCGCCGAGGTTCATCATCGCACAACACTCGTAGGCCACGCAAGGCGTTAGAGCTCGCCCCAGAGCTCGCCCAAACCATCTAAACCCGCCTCTGAGCTCGCCTATGAGCTCGCCTGTTAGTCAATGGGACCCCGATGGCGCGCTACCCTCCGTCCGGTTTATCCACAAGGGTGGTTTACGACGAGGTTTTTAATGAGGCTCATCTAGTCTAAGGCATAATAGTAGGACGAGGCGTGATAGGGGAAGCAGTGGGAGAGATCAAGACGAGGGTAAGGAGCCCTCGTCGACACCGGAAGCCATATAAGCTCGTAAGGTGCCGTCTCACACTCACACACCTATAAATAAGACCTCTCTTGTAACTATTCGGACAATTTTCTCACATTTCACACAATCAATACAATCCTCATTACAATATTTCTCTCTCTAAACTCTCTATTCTCTCTCCCCAAGAACATAAAATCATAAGATTATTGTTTGGTAGAATCAATCCGTCGTAAAGCCACATAAACAAACATCGATTAACAAATTCTATCAACATTCACATAATTTAATTTTTTAAATATTTATGAAGTTCTTTAATTTGTTAAATAATTTATATTACAAATTAAGAAATAGTCGACAATTTGTTTTATTATATTTCTTTTTAAGTAGAGAAAAGGGTGTGAATGTGTTTTTTTTTTTTTTTGATGGAGCAAGAATATTATAAGAATTAATGGAATATGTTTAGTAATATATATTAATTTTTAATTTTATTAGGGTATATTTAGAGAATTTTGTAGTATGAGTAGTGATATGAGTAAATAGTTAGGGAACGTATAAAAATAATACCCACTCTATCCACCAAATATATGCATTTTTCTTTGCACGTACTTTAAGACAATATGTGGGAGGATATTTTGGGGTATTGTGAGGTCCGTTTATGAATAAAAATCATATTTTTAGAAAGTGCAGATGATATAGGTTTCAAAAATATGATCTTTATTCATAAACGGACCTCACAATATCCCTAAATATCCTCCGACATATTGCACTAAACCACGTGCAAATAAACATATATTTGGTGGACGGAGGGAGTAATAAATATTATTAAAGATAATAATTACCCAATAATCTCATTTATATATAATAAATAATATCAAACACTATTAATAAACAATAATTTCTCATTAATTCTCATTCCTTTATATGGAATCAGTTAATTACACGATTAATAAAATATAGACCAGTTGGCACCCATCTCACAGTTAAAAGATTTTGTCCAAAATTAACTTCATTGATAAAAAAGAATAACAAAAATAAAGGTTTTTTTTTTCTCCTAAAGAAAAGATTTAAATAACAGAAGTTCACAAAGAACGTTCTTTAAATACCATCTGGGCTCACACCTTTTTAGCACGACTCATGCCCGCTTCTTTAGATTTCTAACATTACATCCATGTTTCATGCCTTAATAGTTATTACATATACTTGATAATTATCACAAAATTTAAAAAATTATTTACTAGACCATTTAGAGAAAGAATCAAGTTTTTCCTATTCAACTTTTTTCTTTTTTTGAGAAAAAATATGCAAAATTTGACCTTAAAGCCTTTATCCAATGATTATGAACGTCCACCATATGCTCCCATCAAAATGGGAAAAAAGAAAAAATCAAATTGCAGCATCAAAGCTACTCTAATTCTACACATGGCCAGCATTCCCATTTTCACCAAGGGCCTATCTTGTATTAGCATCGCAGCATTCTAGAAAGAATTCATTGTCATCTTCTATGATCTTGCCACCTTTTACTTCCACCGTCTCGATAGCCAGACGGCTGCATCGTATTTCGATGCCTGTATCCATTCCTTGAGCTCCCACTCGGCTCGTTATGGTATTGGCCTGGTAAGTATTCACGACGTCTAGATGGGCTGTTATCGGGGCTCCACGACTCAAATTCCGGCCTCTCCACAGGGTTGTTTCTGCCACCCCAGGTGCCCGAAGCTAGCCCTGCAGCCCGCACAGACCCTCCTGAGTAAGCATTGTAGTTATTCGTGACCCGATTGTTTTGGTAGAGATGGTTTGATTCAAAACTCTGCCTTGATCTCAAAGAATTGGAAGAAACTAAAGTGTCCTGCAAGTAGAGCGACTGTGGTTGTTTTGCGGGATGTGGTGGTGTAACCGAACGAGATGGTGGCATCGGGCTCCCTACTGGGTCAGCCCAAACCATATTAGATGGAGCCCGATTATAGTTGGCCACAGTATTAGCATTTAGCATATTTTCTGTAGTGAAACGTTGTGTATTTGAAGAATTAAGCCGACTACTTTGGTGGTGTAATTGTGAATTAGTGTGGGCTTGCCATTGTTCAGGCAACTGAATAGAAGTTTGTACCGGCGGCACCACCACGTGAGCAAACTGCTGAACAGCTGCTGATGGCTGAGTAAAAGCCGTGGCGGCTGGAATCTGAGAGTGGACAGGAAATGCAGCTCCGGCGGCCTGATATGCATTTCCGTTCACAAACCCCTGCTGCCGGGAAAATGGATTTCTTGAAAAGTCGGGCTTCCCACCATTCTGCATCAAGAATTAAATTTTCCAAAACGAGAAAGAAATTAACAACACTAATCAGGAGAATCCAGGACAAGCTAAAAATAAAGCATTTACAATCACTTCTTGGATTATAGCGTTAGAATGTCCATGAAAAATGATATCTTTCAACTTTCTTTAAATTAAGTTCGTGTTTTCTCTTAATCGATTCTAAGTTTGTGAATTCTTTGGGCTTATCAGTTTAAATATATGTTCCACCCGATTATTTTCTTTCGTTCAAATTTTCATCGAATAGACAACGCATAGAGCACAAAAGGACATATAAATGATTTTTGGAAAAAAATTCAAATATTTTGGAAAAAACATCTCAACTTTAGTACACAATGTGCTGTAATTACGCACCGGGACAGGGTCGCTTGAAGGTGTGGGAGATGGTAGAGAAACCTCAACTTTACTGTTAGTATTTCCTCCTAAATTACCCGACGAACTCGCCCCATTAGCTTTGATCATATCAAGCAGTTTCAGGGTTTGATCGCTCGACAGATTACCAGCTTGACCAGAAGTCAATGCGAAAACCAACTCCGGGTTTTTCAACAGCTCTGCTAACAGTTCAAAATCTGGTGCAGGCATACTCTCAGACAATGTAGATGCAACGGGGGTAGGGTCCTGAGCAACAGCTGATACTTCCTCAATATCGGGTAACTGCTCGATAGGGATTTCAGGGGTCAATGAATCATCACAGTCCATTTCCCGGTCCCACGGTTCTCTTGGGTTGGACGGGATTTCTTGTATCGTTCGATAAATAACTTCTCTCTCACGCCTTATTCGGTTTTTCTGAACTTCGACTTCTTTGCTACTAGAACCATGACCAACGCGCCATGTCTCATCAATTTCCACTTCTGCATGAGGAAATGGCATAAATAAATACGAGCAATAACCTTCAATAAAGTAAAATTTTATGCATTGCATTACAAATTCAAGTGAATATTACAAGAGAAGCAAACGAGCAGCATACTGTTCTTATTTTTTTATCTTATAACACACACGTCTGTTGTAATGAAAAATTTCTCTAGTTCCACTTTTTATATCAAGCTCTGCAATAATATCATCCCTTCTAAGTTAAATTAAATTTCAAAGCTATTAGTGGATTGCTCCTTTGAAATTGCAGAGCAAAAACTTGCCAAATATCTTATCTCTGCTAATATTAACTTTTTTAACACCCTGCAAATATTCTCCAAAGCCAACAATAAGCATACTTTAGTAATTCACAAGAATAGCCATTAAATAAGGACTCAGGATTGCAGGGGTGTTAAGAGCCCCATTTCATAACTTGGTTGCGATAGCCGCTTACGCATCCGATATCGCCCTAATGTGCCCACTGCTTGGCTTGGGAAGCTAATTCCAAATATGGTCTTCGCATATTAATTGTAGATGGCATTCCTATTTTTTTTTATTTAAGTTTGGACAGTGAGCATTTTGAGTAGATTAAAGTTATGTTTGATTTTGTGTGGTAGACGGCAAATTGTTGAGGTGACGGCTTGTTTGCTTTTTTCACTTCTATTCATCTTTTCTGGACTTGCTTTACATTAAATAAAAGCAGAGCAATGAAAACAGAAAAATATACTAAATATAATATTTTTATCATCTAAAGTTCCAGATCAGGCCTTTTAGGAAAAGATATATTAAAGCTAATATTTTAAAATACAAATGGAAAATAGTAATCAGATGTGGGGATTTTCTGCTGTAATGGATCAGGCTTCCAAGTTCCAACCTGTCCCATTCTGAAAGGAAAAAACATTTTAGGAGAATGCAGACAAACATAGCCTAAGATGTTGAATGTGCTAAAGAAAGTAGTAAATGTGAGATTCGAGATTGCCATGTGTGCATCCGAAGCCATAAATGTAAGCAAAGTGAAGAAAAAGTACTGTCAGAATCTTGATGGGGGAACACAGCCACAAAACGAGGGGACAAGAACATAAACATTTGATTAACAGCAACTGTAAGTTTCTTTCAAATGGCAGAAGCTAAGTTTCTTTCAAATAGCAATTCTACCTTAATCTTTTATTTAAAATGTTACTGGGCAGAAACCTTGATCACAAGTGGACAAGCAAAACTTGGAATCAATTAAATAAGTGAAGGAAAAATGAGTTGTCATGGAAAGCTCTTAGTTGACATATCAAGCAAAACCGTATTAAGAAAAAACGACGCATAATTCCAGTAAAATGCAGACTCGCTCTTTTCCAAAACAAGTCCAACATTTCAGTCAGGGTGCAAAATCAGATCACTAGTCTATTCACCGTTTAATCTGATTTTGCAGTAATGCTGTAATGATAACTTTGGAATAATTCGATGCTAAAAATTCAGGTAGTGCTGGTGTATGGGAGGCACTATTTTCACTCACCAAATTACTTAGTACACACACCACTTGAAAAAGTCAAATATAACCCTCAAATGATTTTATATTCTAAAAATGCCCTCATGTTTTTAAGAATTATATTCATTTTAAGCCAATATCTCTTATATTTTATGTGTTCCCTCATGTTTTTTTAAATATTATATTCATTTTAAGCCAATCTCTTGTATTTTATGATTTCAACAATATACTAAATAAACCTAGGCTCTTGAATAAATTTCAAGATTGAAATTAGAAGAAAAACGAGATTAAAATGAACTCCCTTACAAAGCATAGAGTGTTTTGAGGATATGGAGTTATTTGAGGGTTTCTTTTATGGGGAAACAAATTTGACTGAGTGGTGGGTGTACTTGCTAATATTATGGGTGCAAAAACTGCTGCCCTTGTGTAAATTCATTCATTTCTGTTGACTTCACCACCTGGCAATGTATAATATAGCATATACACCTGAACAGTAAAGTCTCCTGGAGATCAAAAAAAAGAGTAAAGCAAGAGATTGGATGTAAACTTATTTCAGAAAAGGAAAAGAAAACATGTAACAAAGTGTAGGCCATACGCCATCCTTCCATTACGTTTGCGAAAAGCAATATTCAGCATATTTAAACTTCTGAAAGAGTCTAAAATATAAAAGGAGTTGACTTTATTTATTATCAGAGGAACAGTAAACTCCAGCGTAAAATAACAGTACAAGACCAACAGAAGAAGCAGTAGAGAAAAATGTACCTGGAGGTTTCCGCCACCGGATCTGGATTCTCTTGCACTTTTTCCACGGAGGCTCATCCGAATTCACAGGAGAAGTCTCAGGTGCATGAGCAATTTTGGAGACAGAATCATCAAGTTTCCTCTGTTCCTCAAGTCCATTCTGAACATTAGATTTGGAAACTGATGGTGGCAAACTGGCAGGTGAAGCAGTACTTTTGTTCTCACTTTCTGACTTTGTTTTTTCATCAGAACATGATATTGTCTTCCCATGTTTATTCTGCATAAATTGAGCACGCATCTTTGCTTTCTGTATATCATCAGCAGAAAGTGGGCGGCTTTGAGTTGAAGATGTTACTCTTACAACCTGGGGACTTCTGACGGCCGATCTCTGAGCTGGATGCTCCACCATCTGAACTTTCCGGCGCTCTCGTGTATCTATACTTGTCAAGGCAACTAGTTCAAGAACCAAAAAATTAATGGCAAAAAAGAACATATTTCTGAAATCCTGTTACCCGAGTAAATTAAAATATCAATCAACATATATTGGTGAAAGATTGGAAGTTTTTAAACTGTTAATCATGCAAAAAGGTTCAAAAATTGGGACGTATGAATCATATAACCTCCAGTGTATAGGCAACTCAACCAACCTAACTGATTAGAAGATGCAAAAAGTAAAAATAAAAAATAAAGTTGGGAGATTTTAATTTTTGCTAGGGTAGTCGATATGCAGTTCAATCAACCTCTCATTTTTTCACAATTCCTAGGTGCTTATTCATAGCCATGAACATAAGTACAAAGTTACTTCAATCATGGGTTTCTAACAGGCTCGACATCAATAAATAATATTTCTGCAGGTAGATTTAATATTCTCACAACGTGTCAGTAAGAAACTTGCAGGTCCTTTAAATACTACTCCTTCCGTCCCAGAGGTGTTTTCACCTTTGGGATGGCACAACTTTTAAGAAAAGTAGAGTGTTGTGTAAAATTATATTATTAAAATAATGAGATTAGTTGGATTGTGAGGATAAAGTTAAAGTAATAATTTTCATTTATAGGGTGTGGAAACAATTGTGGGACGGACGAAAAAGGAAAGTGTGAAAACAAATATGGGACGGAGGGAGTAACAGGAAAGGACATTCATTTACGTAATAACATGGCTGAGAAAATAAATATTTCCACTGCTACACATCAGCTTTAAATGAAATAGAAATCCTGCTTTAAATGAAATAGAAATCCTGCCCAAAATCTGAATTTTGAATATATGCATATCATCTAACCATTGTGCAAAGGCACAGAGCTTCTCCAGGGCACTTTTAGTGAAAACCAACAGCTTCTCCAGGGCACTTTCTGAAAACCATCAAGAATCTTAATTGTCAAATACAAACTTTTATTTGATTTACAATATTTCTTCCTTGGATGTAAGATTTCTTATTAGAGTTGTAATGTATCACTCAAGTATTTTACGAAGCTTGGAAGTTCTTCCCAAAAGTTGCACAATACGTAGTGTTATATAGCAATGGCCAATGGTTCTTTGCTTTTGACAAAGATCCACTAGTTATAATGGAGAACCAGCCGAAGTCAGTGCATAACTAAAAGTAGCTTAAAAAGAAAAGGAGAAGTAAGTTGGGCAAGCAAATACAAAAATTTGCAGATCTTTGTTGGCTAGACATTAGTTTATGAATGACACAAAGAAAGGGCTCTGATTAGTAATCATTAGTTTAGAACTTTAAATAGGATGGAATCTCATTATTAACCGCAGCTCCCACTTCCTTGCCCATAAAATCCAGGTAAAGTTCTCTGATTATTTATAAAAAATAAAAGGATACGAGATGGTAAAACACCACGCCTTTTATTAGATTCATCCCCTGGGGCCATAAGCATTTTTAGAGGCTGAGCACTGTCCAGGTTCCTGTTAAAAGAAATGTAGGGTTATTATACATAACTAACTTATAAAAATTTGCAGTTAATTGATGGCAACAGACTGACAGCAGCCACATACCTAGGGTAATCAGGATTATCACACAAAAACTTCAATGCTCCTTCCTGTAGTTTAAAGAATAAAGTTATCATTTATAGCAGCATGTTTTTTGCCGAAAAGGAATTGCAAGCCAACAAAAACTTACAGTGTTATCAGTTTTTAAGTCCCATGATTCATTGCCCATAACTTCACTAATGCTGAAAACAAAGGGACACTAACTTTTAAACAAAAAGAAAGAGCATTTTCCACATATATATGATAACAAAATGAGCTTACCTCTGTTTCAGCAGCATCTCCTCCTGCAAATCATTGGCTGATTTCATTCCATTGCTTTTATTCGAAGATATTTTTTTCCCAATCAACTTAGATAATAGAGTTCTTGCCCTGTGAGAGATATCTGATTTGATATAGAAAAATGAGCCAACTAGCAAAGGGACCTCAAGCAACATAGATAATTCACAAAATGTTACCACAATCAAAAGTAAATGAGTCTGCTAAATAATAAAAAAATTAATTTAAAGACATGTAAAATATTTATGTTTTCAACAATGCCACACCCGAACATTACCCAGTTTAACAGCTATGAATCTAGAGACATAATTATCAGTACCTTAAGAATCAGAGGGTTCTTGATAACTAAGAGAGGGATGGTTATGGGTATGCGGGTGTGATGGTTTTAATGAACGGGTTTCATACCCCTCGTTTAGGAGAGATATGGCACATTCCTCAGAAGTGGTGGAATAAAGCTATTATTGAGGAGTCATTTTGCAAACAAAGAATCCATTATTATTATTTTCTTATTTCCCAAAGCATCCTTCCAAGCATCCTTCCAAGCACCCTCCCCACCCCCCACCCACCCCCAAAACCTGTTGACTTGGGTATTCCTCGAGAAAAGCCTAGAATTCACTAAGGCGTGAATTTGCAGTAGATGAAAAATAAGTGGGGCAGTCAAGGAACTCATACAATTATAAGAACACACCTGATGTCCTGTAAAACCGCAGCCTGTTAACGCTTTTCAATATGGCGGACATATGCACAGGGAGAGCCTTGTTCATTGGCAAGTAATCAAGCAACTGAAAATGCCAAATTAGCCTTCAAAGCCATTCCATAGTAACAAAATATTATGCAAAATATCAAAGACACAGTGAAAGTACCTTGAGAGTAACAAGCAAAAAAGATGTTTGTTCTTCTTTAGCTGCTTCACATAACCATGTTGCTAATATCATTAGTCCACCTTCAGTTAAAAACCTGCAAATACATATGAATTGGACTATAAGAAAAACAATTCAGCCTCTTAATCATTAAATCCATGAATAGCAAGTGAAAGTACCAATTCAACACAGAAGGATTTTTCATTTGTAAAATCCACCGCAGCAATTTAACCTGCCCAGAAAATGATTCCTCTTTTCGCAGTAAGCCAAATATATTTTCTACAAAATGGAGGTCTGAGTCAGTCAAGCCAGATAAACCCTCATGTCTCTTTGAGCAAGAAGGCCCTTCATCAATATTTGTTTGAGTTGGAGGCAGCATCTGCAAAGGGATAGGTTCGGCAGTAATATCCGGATTTGAAGTGGATGTAATCCCATCATGCACCACATCAGAAGCAGAAGATCTATTAGCCTTCTCTCTAGACAGTCTCACAAACTTTCTCACTCTTGTTCGCTGGCCAGCAAAAAAATCGCGAACCTACAAACAATAAATATTCAAATATCAATCAGCTGGTTCCTGGCATCAGGCAAAGAAAGCTTCTCTTCAGTTCCCAATAACCTGACCAATCTACACAGATGAGGGACCAATTTTTCATTTTCACAGATCTCCTTGAGAGATGACAGACTCAATTGCAAAAATCAAACAGTAAAGTGGACTGGAGATTAAAACCTGAGTAACTGTAACTCCAAATTGAGCACTGATCTCTCGAGTTTCACGCTTGCTAATTGCATCTTTCATGGAGAACACTAGTTGCATGTACTTTACAGCCTTCGGATTCAGCAAATCCCTAGGTCTCTTTCCTGGAAAAACAAATGTCAGGGCAAATACCAAAATCCAACCATCTCCATAGAGCAACATATTAGCTCACAAGCAAGAAAAACACATACAATAAGAAATTATTCCCGATACCACATAAGAAATACTTCGTAAATTTGACAAAAGAAATAAAAACTACATTTTGACGATAATCAAACCAGAGAACTAATTTCAAAAAAAAAAGACGCGTACACAAAAAATAAACATACAGGAACAATACTCACCAATTTTAATAGACAAAGCCCCAGCAGCCTGCATTACAAATTCAATTGATCAGGGGAATCAATCAATAAAATAAATGGCGCAAAATTGAAGTTTAACAGAGTACAAAACCATCTCTTGAGAAAGGGGATTGACGCCGGTTAATTTGCATTGTGCGGCGACTATCTCTTGCAGCTTCTCAATCTGATTCTCGAAAAGATCCTTCTGCTCACCCAAAAATTCCTGATACGACCTCGCCGGGGCCGCGAGTTCCATCAGTTGAGTATCTTTCGACAACTCCATGCCTTAATTCCGATTTCCTGATCCAGAAAACACGCGCATTTCCGGTAAACAAAAACTGTCAAAAATTAGGGTTAAGCTTTACGTATTGGGCGGGATTAATGAAATTAGAAGGAACTGAGGACGAATTCAAGAAAATGGGAGGTGAATTTAAGAATTAGGGTTGCGAACCCCTTCAGAATGAGTTCAACGACTCTTGTTATTATACAACAGAAGTTCACTGTTCGGAGTCGAATGAGTAGAGGGCACGCGCGCTGTTCTTTGTCAAGGCTATTTTGCTACGGACAAATTACATTCTACTACATAATGGATTAGTTGGTTAGAGATAGGTTAAAAATAGCAAAGACAATAAAAATATCAAAAAAAATTAAATTTATAAAAATATTAAAGGGTAAATTTTAAAAAATACAAAAATTTATATAGAGTTTTCTACCGTATAAATATCTATTTCAATAAGTTCGCGGGTCTAAATCAGATCGGATCGGATTTGGACTTTTTTTTTTTCCAAAATTCTCACAACTTGAAATTTCAAATTTTTTCGCTCCCAGATGTATTATAATTTGGGCAAATGCGTGTTATTTTAAGACAAAATGTGTGTTACAATCAGATTAAATATTGTGTTTTATACATATTCATTTGTTTTTATCTTACAATAACACATATTTATTCTTAACAAAAATACATTTTATCCTACAAAAACAAAATTAATATGTGTAAAAAAAATATTTAGTCTGATTGTAAAACATATTTGTTCTTAACAAAAATACAATTAGACGAATGCGTGTTACTATTAGACAAAATCTATGTTACTAATTCTTTAAAAAATAATTTTTTGTACTTTTCAAGTAACTATAGAGAAAATATGTATTTTTGCAAGAATAAATATGCGTTACTTAATTTATTTTTTATTCTCTTTTATGATTCATGTTGTTAATATACTAATAGATCTTTTAATACCTTACATATGTTATATAAAGTACAATATATATTTTTCTAAGGTCAAATAAATGTTTGTATATACAATAACACATTTGATCTTGCAGTAACACACATTTACTCTAATTGTAACACACATTTGCAGTAACACACATCTATTCTAATTGTAATACACATTTGCTCTAATAGAAACACACACTTGTTTCCCCAATTTGTGTTACTATATTGCCAAAAGCGTGTTACTGTTAGGATAAAATGTGTGTTATAATAAGAATAAATATGTATTTTTTAATTTAATCATAATTCTTTTAAATTTAGATATATTGATTCATGTAGTAACATATGTGTGTAACTTGCGAATTTTCTCCACAAGTATTAATAAATCTTTTTTTATTAATAATGTGAAAAGGAAATTACAAAAAATATTGTTTTGTATTTAAAGATCAGTGCGATTGATTCAGGTTCAATCTCTATTCCATCCTCTGATTCTTCTCTTCGAGTCTTGTCTTGACTTGATTTTGCGGATTTTTCAGAGTTAAGTTCGGGGTTGACTTTGGAGTTGGACGTTAATTCGAGGGCTTTGAGCCTTGTTTCGAATTAACGTTGCCTTTAAAAGGACTTTGTTGATATGTCGGAGCTGGTCCGGAGTTGACTTTGGAGTTGGACGTTAATTCGAGGGTGTTGAGCCTTGTTTCGAATTAACGTTGCCTTAGGGAAGGACTTTGTTGATTTTTGGAGTTGAGTCCGATTTGATGTTGAAGTTGATATTAATTTGAGGGCGTTAAGCCTTATTTCAAATTAATGTTGCCTTATGCAAGGACTTTATTGAGTATTCACCTTTGGACTTTCTATGTTGATCTCGTCGTAGGTGAGTAGTGTTGATCGCCTTTGAGGACTTGTTGTTGAACGTTGATCGAAGGGGCTTCACACCGTATTTCTCTAATCAATCGCCGTTGTTGATGAAGAACGTTGACCGGAGGCTTCGCACCGTAATCCCGGATCAAACGCCTTGTTGATGAAGAACTTGAAGAACGCTCTTGAAGATCGTGAAGAACGCCTTTGAATCTTCAAAGTTGCCTGAAGTCTTGGATCTTGATGCTTCTTTCTAAGCTCTGATCTTCTTGACTCCTTGTTTTTTTATGTTGTGTTGTTGATGATGTCGTTGTTGATGAAGAACGTTGACTGGAGGGGCTTGGCGCCGTGTTTCTCGAATCAAACGTCGTTGTTGATGAAGAACGTCGACCAGAGGCTTCGCATCGTGATCTCGGATCAAAACTCCTTTGTTGATGAAGAACTTGAAGAACGATCTTGAAGCTGCGAAGAACTCCTTTGAATCTTCAAGGATTCCCAAGGTCTTGGATCTTGATGCTTCTCCCAAAGCTCTGATCTTCTTGAATCCTTGTTGTAGATGTTGTTGTGTATTCTTGTTGTTGTTGATGGCTTGTGGATGATCGTTGATTGGAGGGGCTTCGCGCCGTGTTTCTCAAATCAATCGTTGTTGTTGACGAAGAACGTCGACCGGAGGCTTCTCACCATGATCCCGGATCAAAACGCCTTGTTGATGTAGAACTTGAAGAACGCTCTTGAAGATCGTGAAGAACGCCTTTGAATCTTCAAGGATGCTTGAAGTCTTGGATCTTGATGCTTCTTCCCAAGCTCTTGATCTTCTTGACTCCTTGTTGTAGATGTTGTGAATGTTGTTGTTGTTGTTGTCGTTGAGGACTTGTAGTTGAACGTTGACTGGAGGGGCTTGTCACCGTGTTTCTCGAATCAAACGTCGTTGTTGATGAAGAATGCCGACCGGAGGCTTCGCACCATGATCCCGGATCAAAATGCCTTGTTGATGAAGAACGCTCTTGAAGCCACGAAGAACGCCTTTGAATCTTCAAGGATGCTTGAAGTCTTGGATCTTCCGAGTTGCTCCTCCTCTCCAAGCTCTGATCTTCTTGTGGAGTTGTAGATGTTGTGAATGTTGTGTATGAAAATGACTAGAATGAGACCCTATTTATAGGTGTAGAATTCTAGATTTGATGGGTCGGAAGATATGATTTGAGAATATTTCCAAAATATCTCAGATTTCAAGGATATTTGTGAAGATTTGATAATCTTCAAGGATATTTGTGAAGATTTGATAATCTTCATGGATATTTGTGAAGATTTGATAATTTTCAAGGATATTTGTGAAGATTTGATTTCTTGGGCTTTTTAAAGATCGGGCTTGATGACTTTAAAAATTCAGAAGAATTAATTGGACTTTAGAGGCCCAATTGAATTTATTAGGCTTTTGAGGCCCAATTTGATTTATTAGGTTTTTGGAGGCCAATTGAATTATTAGGCTTTTAAGGCCCAAATGAATTTATTATTTAAGAATTAAATTTATCTAAATTCCTAATAATAAATTATTTTAACATGTGATTTTTTTTTTTTTGGCAATCAATTTTAATTGCTTACAATGTGTTACTAAATTAAAAAAAAAATTATTTCTATAAGCATAAATAGATATTTGGAAAAAATTAATATTTATTCTTATAATAACATACATTTTGCTCTTATATTATTTGAAAAATTCTTTAAAGTATTGTTTTATCATAGGCCTGGTTAAATTATCATCACAACAAAGTATTATGTGTAATGTATTTTTTGGATTTTTTAAAATATAAAACAAAATACTATCATTTATAAAGAATTACGATTATTATTCAGTGGGTTAAGGTCCATTAAATGTAGTTAATATATATTTATTATTAGATTAATTGTCACATCATACAATTTTAACTAATATATTTAAAGCTCTTACAATAATTTTCCCATATTTAAAAGTGATACAATTTATTTCTAATTCATACATTTTCATTAATTGATATGGGTCCTACCTTCACACCAATCCACACGCACATATATATAACATATATACTATATATCAATATATATTACAGATGCGTTTGGTAGGTCAGAAAAGGGTCTGAAAAAAAATGTTTCTGTGAATTATTGACATTTGGTAGCTATAAAACTGTTTTGAGGAAAATTAAAACACGGAAATCATTGTTCATCTTCATATACCTCATCGCACCCTAAACCCCTTCCCCTGATTTGTTTTGAGAATCAAGAAAATTCCCTCGCTCTCCTCCCCCATCGCAACCTTAACCCCATCGTCGTCGGATACCTTTGAGCCATGACTGGAAATCGCAACTTTCGGTTTCATATATAGATTCACCGACGAAAGGGCTTCAAGGGTGAAAACAGGGGGCTGGGCTTCACGGCGAAAAGAGCTTCTTCTAAGTCATTACTTCTTCTGCAGGAATTTTCTCTTCCTCCACCATGTCTCTGACCCTAAGCTTTGATAGATTTTAATTACACACTGCTCACCAATTCATTGAGCATCAAGTTGAAAGCAGACCCGATTTCTGCTCTTATTACATGGTATTGAAGTACTTCCTACATTTCTGCCCTGCAATAGTGGATTGTAATTATTGTTTCACGTAACTTATTTTGTTTAGGGCCCGTCTTGGCCCTTTTTCCCAACTTGGCTACCAAACTGACCCTACATATATAGTACACACACAATATATACTATATGATAAAAATTTATATAGAAATTTCTACAGATCTAAGATCCGTAGAAATATCCATATACATCCCATTTTTTAAGACCTGGACCCATAACCCGAATCCAAAATAAGCTGTGGGTAAAACCGGATATTAACGTCAGTTTCTTTTCAAATTTTCATTTCACATTCTTCATTCTCTATCTTTGTTCTCTCTCTTCTTGATTTACGCAATTTTCTCTGGTGGTTTTCACCTCGATTTCAATCAATTTCTCAGGCGATTTCATTTTTTTCTAATCGTTTGTAAGTTCTCGACTGTTAATTCATATTTTCATTTCATTCGTATGTGATCTTTTTTTGTTTTTCTTCTTCGACGATGATGTAAATGAAAACCATATGTTTTCTGATTTTTTGTGTTAATAATGGATTATTGTACTCGTATTTTGTAATTTTTGTTTATTTAGAACTTGTTTTCCAGTTTTGTTCATCCTAGGGTTTAGTTTTGTAGATTTTTTGTTTTTCAGTTTTGTTTTTTTGTTGCTGATCTCCAGTTTTTTTTGTTACATGTTAATGCTCTATTTTATTTTCGTTTTTATTAAACTTGATGATCCTTTGTTTGTGTTGTTATTGTCTTGTTCATGTTTGTAACATGAAAACTTTTTGTTAGTAACATATATGTATGTATGTTGTAACAAAGTTTTTGTACATGTAACATTCATTTTAATACTATTTTTTTTGTTAATACTGTAACACAATATTCATATTGCTATAACATTGTTGATATCAATTTTTCGGGCTATATGGCGGATTTATGTGGCTATAGAGGTATCCCCGATTATCGGATAACAAACAATAATATGTGAATAAATAAATAAGAACAATAACAATGGGGGAGGAGTTTGAGAGCCCATCCCTAGAATATAGCTTTGAGTGCTCTCTTGAGAGGCCCCTAGCATGTTTGTGTATTACTCCATGAATCCAATCTTTTATAAATGAGGAGGAGGCCCTCTATTTATAGAGGGACAACCATAAAAGACCTACTTGCCCTTTAAGATTGGGCCTATTACAATTAAGCATTATAAGGCATGCACTATTACATTAAAAGAATTTGGCCCATTTGAGGATAAACCCAGATTTCGGTAGCCCCCAATTTGGAGGTCCAAAACTGTGTAATTATGGTCACAACAATTGCCCCCAAGGTTAGACTTTGACTTCAGTCTGAGTTCGATCTTTAAGCAATGCTCTCTTTCTTAATTTTATTTTCTACCGGGTTGACGGTCTCGCTTACAGCACCCGAGCTGGCTAGCACGATGACTTTGGTATGTCAATAGGTCTTTGATTGTTCCATCAAGGTGCATCGCTGGAAAGACAGAATGAATCATGCATGTGGAAAGAACATCACATGATAAGATGGAATACTCATGTCAGTTAAGGCGCATCACCTTAGAAGATGGAATAATCATGTCTGTAAAGGTGCATTGCCTGAGAAGACTGAATAATCATGTCTGTTAAGGTGCATCACCTGAGAAGACGGAATAATCGTGCCTATAAAAGCGTATCGCCTGAGAAGGCGGAATAATCATGTCGATTAAGGTGAATTGCCTTAAAAAGTAGATTAATCATACATGTAAAGGTGCATCGCCCGAGAAGGTGGAATAATCATACTTGTTAAGGCGCATCGCCTGAGAAGGTGGAATAATTGTGCCTGTAAAGGCGCATCGCCTGAGAAGATGGAATAATCATACCGATTAAGGCGCATCGCCTAAGAAGACAGAATAATCATGTCTGTATAGACGCATCGCCTGAAAATGCGAAATAATCATGCCTGTTAAGGTGCATCGCTTGAGACGGCAAAATAATCTTGCCTATAAAGGCGCATCGCTTGAGAAGACAGAATAATCATGTCAGTTAAGACGCATCGCCTTAGAAGATGGAATAATCATGTCGGCTAAGGAGCATTGGTTAGGGTCATAATTGCATGTTTTTGCATCCATTTCTCTATGGTTTTGATGTGCTTATGTTCATATTTGACCCTAAAATGCTGTACTTTGTGTATTTAACCTTTTTTGGCTAGAAAGTTATGTTTTGTAGTGAAAACGAGCAAAATCGGCAAAGGACGAGCAAGTTCGTAAAAGTTCAGAAATTGTGAGTTGATCCAATGGAGGCAAATGATATACCATGTCAAAGGGTTCAAAGAGAGGGTCGCAATGGAAAAAGAATCGAGTCAATCGGAGCTCTAGAACTCAAGATATGAAGAAAACGAGAAAGTCGAGGATCGATCGGACGAGTCGAAGTCGGGCTCGTGTGCAACCAAGCCTGGGCTCATGCGACCACGAGCCCTGATTCGTGCGAGAAATCCCTGGTTCAGGCGCTAAGGACCGAACGAGTGCACCACATGAATGCATTTGTGTGGCGACTAGTGTGCATTCGTGCGAGGCTTCGGCTAGACCCAATTTTGAGGGTTGTTTCGTCTTTTCGCGCGTTTAATGAAGGGCATTTTGGACTAAACATTGTGGGCACTATAAATACTCCAAGGATCAGATTCTCAAGGCATCAAGTCATAATCTAGTTCATAATCATAGTTACATTCTTAGATTAGAGAGAGAGAGAGGTAGTTACTAGTTGGGTTTATAAGAATTCTTCTTACGATTTCGTCGATAACTTTTGATCTACCGCTTTGATCGTCGATCCATTAATTCCTGCATCTTCGTCTCAGCTAGGGCTACATTTCTACCGATTGAATTTCATTTTCCATTGCCAGATTGTTAGATAGCTTTTAGAGGTAATTTGTATCTTTCCAATTTTCATTGTAATAGGTAATACTTCTACATTCCTTTACATTTCTTGCATAATGATGATTGTTACTAGCTTAATTGTTCTTATGATTACCAAATTAGCCATGGGCTAATCCCTTTATGTGTTGGTGTATGATTCCTATGGAGTAATGTGGTGTTAATGTTGATCTTATGAATGTTATGAGTTGTTGTATGATCAATTCTCTACATTGATGGTATGCATAAATGCTTTGCATGTGTAGTTGATCATAAGGGCCATTAGGGAGTTAGTCTCATACGAGAGTTGGGCTATTTTCCTAAATCTTCTTGTTATTAGGCCAATACATGCTAAGTGTTTGCTTAAATTCCTAAGATAGTGAGAATTATCATTAGTGAATAGGAAGAACAACTAGAGGCTCTAATGTGTATCTAGGGAGACCTTTGCATGTTAAAGTGGTTTGCCAATTGATTGTACAATACCTCATTGCATGATTAAAGGATACATCACCATGTGAAACATAGGATAGTACACTAGCACATATCTCTCACACTTGCTCACTTTGCAACCTAAGGTGATAGGTAGTTTACTCTTTTGATGAATTAGTAGACAATAGATACCTTTCCCCTTTATTGCTTTGTTTGCTTTCGAATTGAAACAACAATTTTCCTTACAAATCCCCATCTCCCTAGGGTTCGATAAATATTATACTTGGTCAAACTTGCCATGACGATATAGCGTTCACGTACACTTGCGTGAAGACATCTTTTGGGCAAATACGCATCGCCTGAGAAGGCGGAATAATCATGCATGTTAAGGCACATCGCCTGAGAAGGCGAAATAGTTCGTGCTTGTAAAGGCACATCCCATGAAAATGAGGAATAATCATATCGGTTAAGGTGCATCACCTGAGAAGGTGAAATAATCATACCTGTAAAGGTGCATCATCTGAGAAGGCGGAATAATCATGAATGTTAAGGCGAATCACCTAAGAAGGGGGAATAATCGTGCCTATAAAGGCGCATCACCTAGAAAGGCAGGATAATCATGTCGTTTAAGGCGCATCGCCTTAGAAGACGGAATAATCATGCCTGTAAAGGCGCATCGCCTGAGAAGGCAGAATAATCATGCATGTTAAGGCGCATCGCCTGAGAAGGCGAAATAATCGTGTCTGTAAAGGCGCATCACCTGAGAAAGCGAAATAATCATGCCAGTTAAGGCGCATCACCTTAGAATGCGGAATAATCATGTCTGTAAAGGTGCATCGCCTGAGAAGGCGGAATAGTCGTGCATGTAAAAGGCGCATCCCCTGAGAAGGCATAATAATTGTGCCTTTAAGAAGACGCATCGCCTGAGAATGCGGAATAATCATACCTTTAAGAAGGCGCATCACCAATGAGGGCAGAATAAATCATGGTTCGTATGACTCTTGCTCAGATAGAGGCTGTATTTCTTGAGCATGGGTCTTTTGATAAATTGTGTTAGGACTGTGGTACCGTGTTCAAGTTGTATATAGTATTGTTCAAAGTGTGGTCGACACACAAGACAACACTTAGTGTAATCAGAATACAAACTTGAAAAGAGAAAATAAGTTTAAACAGCGGAAGACTTGAACACAAGGATTACTTAATATTTCCACAAACTTTTAGTTTGTGGCGTCCTCAAGGCCGAAATATCACTAATTTGGAAAAAGTGATTACAGAAACAAATTCAAGAGGTGAAAACAATCCTTCTGCTCTCAAATATAAAATCGGATCTATGATCCAAACAAGTTGTCAAATGGCAAACCTAGATTGTAAAGTATAAGTCTACTTCAAGTATGCACTTCCACTGCCTGTGAATAGTACATACAAAATGTATGAGATAACAATACACAGTGTTGTACGAGGTGTAAACAACACTAGTTAAAATACTACAATAAAAACCGTAAAATGGATTCCCATCTAATCGCGTTCCTTCAGTATTGTAGTGGGATGTATCTCTTCATTTTCTGGACGTCTTGATCTTATATTTATAGGCGTGAGATATGTCCAGAGGTTAGCGGCTGATAAGAGAGAAGTTAAGCCACTTTAGAAGGAGGAAAATTACAACCTACTACTTGTGTAACCTCCACTCTAACTTCCATATCCAGACCCTTCTTGGCTTTTCTTGAATATTCTGGGACGTCTAAAATTAACTTCCACGGACATGAAACAACACTAAGCACAACATGTTCGAACAACATTAAAAAAATTAATCGTTAGAATAAAAATACTGAAGGATGGGTGTGATTCCAGATGTGACCAGCACTGGCCTCAACACTCACATCAACAAATTGTTTATTTTAGGGGGCGAGATTTAATAGTCATCCGTGTTTTGGAAACATTTGCCTTTTAAAAAGGTTGTAAATTTGGACTCAGGGAAATAATTCGCTGCGTCTGATCCTACACGTTGGAATAAATAAAAAATAAGATAATTAGCTCGATGATTTATTCGCACGTACATGCTCTTGAGAGTTTATTAATTTGATCGCAGCTCTTGTTAAGTCCTATTTGCGAGATAATTAGCTTTCCAAGGAACTTAACTTGGATGACTTTGCCCCAAGCCAAGATTATGCTCGGCTGATGATGGGGGATATCGCATAGGACGCGAGATTGTTCAGGCCTCGCTAACTTGAGAAGCTTCGGTGCAAGGTTGTTTGGGACTTGCTAGCTCAATGAGCTTTGGCGCAAGGTGTTTTATGAAGAGATTTCTTGCAAAGATGGAAAAACTCTCCTTTTTGTTCACAAGAAATTTTTTATGTGCCCTTTGAGGTTTTGCGAGTTTGCATTTAATAATTGTGTCTCTTACACAAGTTTTGTTTGTTTGTGCTCGTACTCTGAGGTAAGTCTCTTTGTACGAGTTTTATTTGTGCCCGTGGACGAACAATGTAATAACCACTTAGAAATTATTCCTCAAATAACGATTAAAATTTTGAGTTTTGTCACTCAATTTACTTATTTTATATTGAATACCTCAGGATGATATTAAGATATCTATCTATGCCCCCCCACTATTTAATATGTTTAAAAAATTTATGAATTGCAACATATTATGTTTGTTGGAGAATACCTGATTGGGTGTGGGCAAAAGGTCTTGCTCGACGAATCTCTGAAGTCGTTTAGAATGCTTCCATTGCCCCAACCGAATCTTCTGCCTCAAGAGATAGTGGTGTTGGGCACCATATAATTAATAAATAAATCAATGATCGAACTAGAACACATCTCCTGCTACTAAGTAGACTACGATTTTTTTCTCAAATGGATCAAATCCACTGCTACTACGTAGACTACAAAAATTTACCAACATATTTCCAAAAAAAAATTGCTCAATCCTACCAGCATAAAAGTAATTTCTGGCCCACAACCTTTTCTAAAATATAAGTTCGATTTTTTTTAATTGAAGACCATTTAAACAAAGAGCTCTTCTACCAGTAAAAATAGCAAGCCCAATGTATTCTTAATCATGGCCCATTATTTTTTTAAAATACAATATTAACAATGGCCCAAATGAATTAAGTAGCCCATATCAAACCAAATGTTGTACCCTCATTTTGCCGCTCCTACCAGGGGAAGAGTAAGATTGCAGGAGTCCGACCTTGCACCGGCGTTATTGGGTGTGGCAGGAAACTGGGTGCGCCCGTTGGTAGGCAGCGAGTGGGTGGTCGCATTCCAAGGCGATGCGAGTGGGAGGTCTCTACTTGGCGTTGCGGTCTGCGACCTGGCCTTAGAGGGGAGCGAGCCATGGTGGTTTTTGTGGTTGTGGCACGGAGCCGGCAAAATAGCCGAAGTAAAGGCCGCCAACGTTGCTCCTAGCCGCATGTCCTTGGTCCATCCGACCGGTGCTATTCTTGTTTGTCATTTTTTTTTTATAATTGACTCGTTCAAGATGGGGTAAGTGTGGTAATCTGATGGAGTCAATCACTAGTCTCAAAATTGATACAATTTTTGGACAGAGATTGCTCCTTTTGATACGCACTAGAGCCTTTTTGTAGAGTAGGTTACATAGGTATCTTTGCGTTAATTGTGTGTATTTTCAGAGCGTGATAGATGCAGTGGCATAGACCTCAATTTTGGCGCAGAGGTATGGTGGTTTGGACGGTGGCCGCTGCAAATACCAATGCATTGGTCGTCGGTTGAGCTTTCTCAAATTTTTATGGCTGTCATGGACGGAGGTGCGTATAGCAGCAATGGTTTGCATCGGCTCCAGCGACGATGGTTGAGCAACGATATTGAATTGCTTCAACACATGTATATACATATTAGACTCACTTTAAATCTCCTCTAACGAAGATAATGATACATAGAGATCCAGGAGGCATTTGATCTATGTTGTTATGAAATGAAGATCATTGATAATTTTATATAAACCAAGGATGCTAACGGTGAAGAAACCCATATTTTTATTTCATAGAAACGACGAATGCAGTGACATATGAAAGCATATATAAACTGGATCTCTTATTTTTCACTTTTTCGATTGAACTCTATACATAGGACGATGTCGTGGTGTTTTGAAATTTGGATTGCTTTCACAGAAAATTATTTTTTTACTCTTTTTGTAAAATCTCTCTAAAGCAGAAGCACATGAGTGTGTAAACGATTGAGATTTTGTGTTGAATATATGAATAGATTTGCATAAATTTATTAGCTTTTTTTTTTTTACATGAAGAACAAATGAACATAAAACTTGAAAAAACATCGACGGAAAGAAAAACTTAGTTTCCCGTGTTTGAATGTTGTTCATCTTCAAAGTAAAGTTTTGCCCTTTTTCTAGAGCCATTTGTTGATACCGATTTATCGGGCTATATGAGCGAATTTATGTGGCTATAGGGGTATCCCCAATTATCGGATAACAAACAATAATATGTGAATAAATAAATAAGAACAATAACAATAGGGGAGGAGCTTGAGAGTCCCTCCTAAGAATATGGCTTTGGATGCTCTCTTGAGAGCCCCCTAGCCTGTTTGTATATTACTCCATGAATCCAATCCTTTATTAATGAGGAAGAGGTCCTCTATAAATAAAAGATCAACCACATAAAAGACTTAATTGCCCTTTAAGATTGAGCCTATTACAATTAAGCATTATAAGACCCTGCACTATTACATTAAATGAATTTGGCCCATTTGGGGATAAACCCAAATTCCGGTAAACCCCAATTCGGAGGTCCAAAATCATATAATTAAGGTCACAACAAACATATTTTGTATTTTCAGTTTCATTAATTGTTATTTACATTTTTTTTTTGTATTATCATCTTTATTATTCTGTAGTAATATGCATATTATTAAATATAACATCTATTGAGTAGTAACACATTTTATAGGGATAGTAACATGTATTATATTTTGTAGTAACACATATTTTATTGAATTATAACACAACTTATTATGATACCAACTGTATAACTCTTTTGATTTATTTAATGAACATGATTACAATTATTGAGTAGTAACACATTTTACAGTTTCAGTAACATGTTTATTATTGTTTAGTAACACACATGTTATTGAATTGTAATAATTAACTAAATAGTTACTCATATTTTCTTTTTTCTCTTATACCAGAATATAAAATGGCTTCCAATGTGAATGAGTCACATGTAGATGATTCTCATGTGCTAATGTTAGAGGGCCCAGTTGCACCATCTCAGAGGTGGGGCAGGCATGGCTCGAGTAAAAGTACTGCAATTGTGACCATATCTTCTAAGCAATCTAGTTATGATTTTTTATATATTACTTTTTGTGTGTCTTTCATTCTATGTTATATATATATATATATATATGTATTTATTAATACTTTATTTTTTATTTTTGAAGGGATTTTACTCCACATGGTAGACCAACCACTTTGTTTGAGCTTCTTCAAATTTTAAATGACGAGCAAAAAGAAGCTATATGGAGTATAGGCTTTGGGGGGGTTGTTGAATTTAAATATATTCAGGCTATGTGGATATCCTATGTTAAGGTGGCTTGTTGAGAACTTCAATCCACATAGCTGGCAACTGTCAGTTGGCTGTTCGAGAAGCTTTGTAATTACACCCGATGATGTACATGATATCTTTATGATTCAAAGAAGCAATGACCATGAAGTTGAGGTTTTTAACAGGGGTGAAGTGAATATATTGCTTGAGAAGTATTCCAAGTTGTATGATATCAGGCCGTCGTCAAAGTTGTCTTCTCTTATTGATCTTTTCATAACAAAGTTGAAGAATGGTTGTGAATACTTTAAGAGGCTGTTTGCATGTCTTTATTTTTTACTCCAGCTACAAATTATTCAGTTTGCAATCCTGTCATTTTCAAGTCGGTCGTTGAAGTCAGTAAAATTTTGAAGCTCGATTGGTGTTCATATGTCTTTACCAAGATGTGTGAGAGTGTTAAGTCTGTTAGGAAAAATGGAGCCCACAATGTTACCGATTGTCTATTGATACTTCAGATTGCATACCTGCACAGAATCAGATGGTGTGGTTTCGATCTACCTTTCACAATCCCATTGATACAGTACTAGGACAACGAGAATATGCAAGCTCAATGCAGGCAAGAGTCAGGCGCGAATTTGTATAGTGATGGTGATCTTGTTTTGGACAATTATCCTGTTACTAAAAATGGAGCTGTGAGGGTGTCAATTGAAGTGAATTTGAAGTCCTCTCTTGCTAGTAAAGTTGAGGTAATACACACTAACTTGTATATTATTGAATAGTAACATATTTTATAGGTTTTAGTAACATGTATATTTGTTGATTAGTAACATGCACATTATTGAATATAAAATAGTTTTATACAATAATATGCATATTACTGAATTGCAACATGAATATAAAATAGTTTTACATAGTAATAGACATATTACTGAATTACAACATGAATATTATTGAATAGTAACATAGTCTTTTAAATATTATAACATAATTTTTTAAATATAGTAACATTAAATATCTTATATTAGTAACATAACCATCTTAATATAGTATTTATTCTTTAGTTTGTGTAGTATTATATTTTGGTGTAGGTTGTGCAGTTGAAGTTGGAGAATTTGTTGAAAGAAATGAGCCAGTAACATAACCATCCTAATTGCAACTTGCCTGATTCAAACCCAGATTCTGATTCCCAGTTTTGGGGAGACGAGTCCTTTCTTAGTATAGTTAATAATCTTGTTGAGAATTTTAAACGTGCAAAAGAAATATGCGATGCACCTAATTTTAAATTGTTTCCTAATAGTCTTTTGTTTAAATTTCATTCTAATGATGCAACTATGAATCTTGATTAGGTTTTTCCAGATAATGAAGAATTGAGTGCATCGGAAAGGGTTTGGGTGTCAAGGAAGGTTTGTCTAAAGTTGTTGTTGATGAGGTAGCCAGAAGAACGATGAAAGAAAAGGGTAAAGTAATAGTGGAGAGCGAGGATGAAGAGAAGTATGTGGATGTTGACTCGGATAGTGAACATGCAGAAGATGATGAAGAGAATGAAAGTGAAGAAAATGAGAAAGAAGAGAAAGAAGAGGGTGAGAAAGAAGGGGAAGTAGATGGTCCGGATGTATCGGAAGAAAAAGAAGAATAACAAGGATTGGAGGAAAAAGCGGAAAAGGCAGGTGAAGAAGATAAAATAATGAAGGCATTGGACAGAGAGCTGAGGAAAAAATGATGAAGATATGAGTAAGGATGTAGAAGGTGGGGCTGATACAAAATTGTTGTTGATGTTGGTAAGGAAGTGACGGAAAGCCAGAGTGAAGAGAGTGGGAGCGAAAGCGAGGACGAAGAGGATGAAGCTGATGCAGAGTCTGAAAAAGCGAAGGTAGTGGAGGATGCAGAGGATGATTGTCTTAACAAGATAGTGTCAAGTTTTCATGCCCCGCATTGGGTTTTTAAATCCTTTTTTTATGGTTAAAAAGAAGAATTTGTCTGGGTTGGAGCGCTACGAGATGGAACTGGTTGATTACATTTTCCACTAAAAGGATAATCTGTTGTAAGTTATTTTCTTTTTAGTAACACTATTTTTTTATATATAGTAACACATGAAAATGAAATATATAACATACTTTTTTGGAGTAATAAGGTAACACGTATCTCTGTTAAATAGTAACATATAAGAATGAAACAAGTAACATGTTTCTTAAAAAAAGTGTCTTTTTGTTCTTTTTACATGTGTAACATGTAGTTTAATTCTTTATTATTCCTTCTTTTTTATCAACGAGGAGTTTTTTATTTCTAAAGATGACATGTACCTTGTTTCACGGGAGGGTATGTTGACAATGCTTCCACAAACTGATATTGCTCATAGTGTTCTGAATATCGATTGCACTGTGGAAGCACTGTTTCGTCATCTAATTTGATTGCATCGCGTTTTGTCTTTGGGTTGGATTATAGTATAAGCTTTCAATTTTTCCTTCTTTCCTCAGCAATCATGGCCTTTCGATTTGATGCTCTCAGATCCCTCTTCTCGCTCTATGGCGCTCAGCTTAGGGCAATTATACTGTTAATGCCCCGTCTTCTTACAATGATAGCACTGGTCTACATCACCTGCATAAGATTTGGGTTCAGAGTACCTTACCGACTCAGGTTCTCTGCGACTCGATGAGATGTTCTCGGGTTTGCTGCTTGATCTCTTGAGCTCACGGTCCTTCTCACGCCTCTCAGGCTCTTCACTATCACGCCTGGATTCAGAACCCCTCATTTCTTCCCTCGGGGGACTGGATCTCCTGGGGCTGGTGTATCTCCTCCTATCCCTATTTTCATTATAATATTTTTTATACCTTCAAAATCGAGAGTTGAGCTTTTCGAAGCGTCTGGGCATCAGGCTGTACTCTTCAGCAAATCTCTTCTTTGCTCATCTCCCTCAGGGACCGGAAAACAGTCGCCTCAAATTTTGGAGTGGCTTAAAGAGTGATGCTCTTCTTCTTTTCAGGAGTCCTCCTCTCACTATCATTGCCACTGGCCTCAGTCTTCTTCTTCCTCTTATTGAGGTTAAACTCCAGAGCTTTCAGCTCTGTGAAGAGGTGAGTAGTGGTGACGTTGGTGAGGTCCTGAGTATTTTTCAGCATAATAACTCTTGTGTCCCATCTTTCAGGGAGACAGTTTAGGACCTTGGAGGACACCTCCCTTCTGGGAATCTTATTCCCAAGGGTTGCCAACTCATTCATTAGCTTGATGAATCGAGATCCCATCTGCTTGATGGATTCATCCTCTAACATCTTGAAGGCCTCAAACTTCTGGATGGCCATGTCCCCCATGTTCTCCTTGATCTTCTCTGCGCCCTCGCACATCTCAGCTAAGGTATCCCAGATCTCTTTGGCCGTCTTCAGGTGCATCAACCAAAATGAATCCTCTTAAGGAACAATGTGTAGGATGATGTTCTTTATGACATTGTCAAGGCCAATCTGCTTGATCTGATCGGTGGTCAGCTTCCCTCTTTACACCGGCTCAAGACCAACTAGGGGTGGAACAGGTACAGTACCTGTCACAGGAAAAGTAGATGCTCTATCCGTCATGAAGGTTATAGGTCCCTTCTCGATGACCAGATACATCTGATCATGGATAGAATATAAATCTGCAAGAACTTTAAATTTCCAGTAGTCATAATTTACTACGGAGAACTCAGGAAGACTGCTCTCAAAATGCTTAGAAGATGCCATGAAATGTAAATTTTTAGAAAACAACTAAGATCTAGTTCAGTAGACCTCCAACAGTTTCTTCTAAAAAACTATTAGTATTCAAAGTCAGTGGTCTTGCAAACCACCGCTCTAATAGCACTTGTTGGTCCTGGAACGACTCTGAATCAGTGTATTGGGGGAATACACTGATATCAATTTTTCTTTTCTTTTTTCAAGAATAACTCCTTAGGACTCAGTCAGCTTAAACTGATGGTGCTCACTGAGACTGAAGTCGCTAGGACTGACAAGCTCAGGAACTAGATACGTTGAGTCCTGAATTCGTGCTCTGAGTGAGCTCAGTAAAGATAACCCACCTACTGACCGCTCAGGAAGCTAATCAGTTGGATAACTATCTAAACAAGCTTTTTAGGTGCGAAAGTGTGAGCCCTGAATTATACTCTTTTGTAGTGTTTCTGAAAATGTTTTAACTTAGCTTAGACACGTGGTTAAGGACGGTGCTCAAATTCAGGTTCAGGAAGATTGATTCTTCCTGAGTTTGAAAACAATGTTGAATGCTTGACACTGATGATATGACAGTTAAGAATATACAAAGCAATAAATTAGCACATAAGGGGTTTAACGTGGTTCAGAGACTCAAAATCCTACATCCACGATCCTGATTAAACAGGAGCAATCCACTCGTAGGATTAGATATTTGTATTTTAATGTGCCAAGGTACACGACAGTCTCCTTCCTCTCTAAGGAATTCAACCCCTGGGTGGTTTTATAAGTCCCAGTCTTTTCCACCTCACCAACTCACAACTTTGAGTGGTTTAGCTTTCATTTTCCAACTATGGTGTGATAATCCTTACAAACAAAGCTATACTAATAATGGATTATCACACTAAGATAAACACAGAAAGATTCTCTAACAACTTTAGGGAAATTTAAAACTTGCAGAGTGTTGTATGCTTGAATACTTTGAGCGCTTGAATCTTTGGTAAATCTCGACTTCAAAATTTCTTGTTTGGGTGCAAGGCCTTGTGTATTTATAGGAAAGATTTGTAATAGATCCATTGGAGGAGATCAAAACAAATCTTCCTATTTAGGTAGGTGGCAACCTAGAGATTTGACATTTACTTTTCACCATGTTGTTTTGGTGAAAGTCTTCTACCGCCGCTTGCAACTGCGAACATTAATGAGTGTGTAAGTTCCGTACATACGTGTCTCTATCTCACTGGCTGTCCTTCAAATGGCTAGTTGTTGACAATACTTTATGCTTCATCGTACCATAAATACTCCTAGTGATTTGCAACTCAACTCAGGTATAAAGGGTAATTTACATATAGGTTCAAAAAAGTCACTATATTTACAAATAGGTGCTGTGCAGAAAAAAAAGGTGCTTCTGTGCATAAAAAAATATGTTTCTGTGCAAATATTATGAACCTATTTGTAAATCACCCAGGTATAAATGATTGTCTTAATAATTTTTTTGACATTCTCTTTTGTCCTCAGTCTTCCAGCATAAATGTTGTCCCAAACGGTCAATAACCTTTTCTCTCAGGAATTACAAAGTATCAGTTGAATGAACACTTAACCTAATTACTCAGGCTACTTCCGCCTTCACTAACATGTCTTGTCCTGACTGTGCTTAGAAGCAATCAGTAGAAGTTTATCAGTGGTCTTCTCAGGCTTGTCTTCTTAGAATCGATCTTCTGAGGAACAATCTTCAAGAGTCTTCAGGATGCCACAGGTCTCAGGACAGTTCCTCTAAACTTGATCTTCAGGATGCTTCTGTCCTTAGGAAAGGTTCCCCCTGAACTTGATCATCAGAATGTCTCCTTCTGAATCCAGCCTTCAGAATGATTCCCCCTGAACTGAGTACATGAGAATATAAAAAGACTAACCTATCCTGACTCTATTCCCGAGTCTACACAATCCTAAATTCTGTACTTAGACAAATCATTTTTTCAGGGTCTTAGGATCTGAATCAAAACAACTCAATGAATATCCCAACAAAACCAGATATGACTCCTATGATTAGCGGAAAGAATGTAATTTTGGATGTTTGATTTGTGTGAACTATTTAGGCTTTTACGCAATTTATTTAGGTTATTATGCAATTTTACTTAAGCGTTTATGTAAATACTTTTTTGTTGTATTATGCAATACATTTTTATTGATGTTCAAAATTAAAAAGTTGGCTTGTGTTTGTTTCTGATATTAAATATCTGGAATTTGAAAATAATATTCATTTTTTTATTTTTTTTTAGGTGATTATGCAATTATTTTTTAGCCAATTATGTAAATTTTAGGCGATTATTCTATTTTATTGGATGATTATGCAATTATTAAGATTATGCAACTTTGTTCGCTATTTTACAAAAAAAAAAAATCAATGTTATGCAATTTTTATTAGATGATTATGCAACTTTTCTAAACAACTATGCAATTTTTTTTGATGATTTGTAAAATTATCAAATTGATTTGGATATTTACAGTTTGAAATTAATTAAATTTTTTAATTAAATTAGTAAATAATATTAAATCAGTAAAAAAATTTATGTATAAGAAATAAAAAAGGAAGAAGTATTCAAATTAATTAGGATTTAAAAATCAATAAATAAAAAAAATTAAAAAAAATGTCAGGCGTCTCTGCTACTGCAGCAGCAGTCTGCAGAGTGCAGAGTTGAATTTGAAAAATGGGCACACATTGTATGAATTTTAAAGAACAAAGTACAAAATGGTTCAACAAATTCACACAAATTACATATTGGTTCTGTGGAAAAAAAAAAAAAAATACTTCCGTGCAAATATTATGAACCAATTTGTAAAAATAGTGATTTTTTTGAACCAATATTTAAAGCACCCAATTTTAAATAAAGAGAATGATATTGTAGTTTTTTTTTTTTTAAAATAATAACTTATATATGTATGGTTATGTAACTCACCCTTTATTATATTCTACGTGCGTAACAATTTATCTTATGCTTAAGAGGTTTTTTGTAGATTTCTCAAAAACCAGTAAGACCACCTCCATGTGCATGCATTGAGATCTTCGTAGATGAGGAATGCGCTGAGTAAGAATAGAACCACCTCAAACTCTTTATGAATACTTGATGACATTAGCTTTAAATTTCATCTTTGCTCGTAAATCTGAAAAAAGTCTTCTATTTTTCATTTTTTTTCTTTTGCTTGAAATGTATTGTATTTAACACTTCCTGATTAAAGTACTGATCTCTCATACACCACATAAATAAGACAATGAGGGCGAAAAATCTTCGGCTTTGCAGCTCAGACCAGGGGATGGTAAAGATATTAAAAAGTAAAAAGAGAGATTTTTTGTTGCGCAACTTTCATGCAATCTCTCTGTGTAATCCACGTGAAAGGATGTGTTTGGTCTTTTTTAGGAATCGACTAGCGCGCCTCACGAGATAAGAAATTCGGTGCAAGCTTTGCAGAAAACACGTCATCAATCGGTGCTCAGGGTGCTGACTAGATTATCAATCGGTCACTGTGTTCCTGATTGGGGTTAATTCCATAAAACTCCAGCTCCTTTCCCTATTTTGATAATTTAATTCGAAAACTTCTCTCTTTAAATAAAATTTCCATATATACTCCACTTAATCCCTCAACCTAAACATAAAATGATTATACGGAGTTCTAAACATATCTTACAATACAAATATAATAATCCATAGAGAAATTACACAAAATTGCCCATTCTCATGTGGGCAATATCTATTATGCCCATCTCTTTAAATTCTTTAAAAAATGCCCAAATTGAAGATGAATTGTCCATTTTATACTAAAAAAAAAGATGAATTGTCCATGGTAACCTTTATCCCTATATCCAAACATTCTCATCCCAATAACTTAATCATATACTTAAATAAATAATTTTCCTAATTAATCCCAAATTAGTTACCTTAATTAATCAGAAATATCTAGGTATTCTCCTCCCTTTTCTCTTCAGCCCCCAAATCGTTTTTTCTCTTCAAACCCCAAATCGGTTCTTCAGCCTCCGAGCTCAGCGCGTCAAGCCCTCCCTCCGAAGCCCTCCCGTCGACGACGCCTCCGACACGATGCTCATCGCGTCAAGCTCTCCCTCTGACGCCCTCCGATCGACGTTACCCACCTCCACGCCACGCTCACCGTGTTAAGCCCTCCCTCCGAAGCCCTCCCGTCGACGTTACCCGCCTCCACGCCACGCTAGTTCCGCCTCTCACCACAAGAAAGGTAATGGAGGATTCCGTCCAGCCCGTTTCTCTGTTTTTCATTGGGATGGTAGAGGTCGATTTTTGTTTCTCGCGAGAAACATTCTGTGATGGTTTTTTTTTTTTTTTTTTTAAGTTACTAAGGATTAAGCCAATAGGTGTGTTTGGATTGGGGGATAAGAATGTTAATTGTGTTGTAAATTAAAAATAAGGCATTAAGGGTATAATTGTCTTTTTATCTTCAAAATGGGCAAAATTAAAGTTTTATAGATGTTGGACAAAAAAGATATTGCCCATATCAAAATGGGCATTTATGAAATTGTCCCATAATCATAGGCGCTATATCAAAAGGGGTCTCATACGTCAAAGTACTTAAGAGTACTCGAAGATAACGATTTTGGAGAAGCTAGCTAGAGAAAAGCCATAATTTAGAAACAGTCATTTTTTTTTTTACTTCATTGTAATCATAATGCACTACTGAATTTTCAGTTGAAAAATTACCATAGGAATTTTTTTTATTACAGTTTTGTCGCAAAAACCTTTTTTTTTTGGAAAGGGGCAAAAACATTTTTAGATTTAAGTGAAATACTAACTTCGACTATCGAAGCAAAAGGGGGTCAATTTTCCTTTAAAAAAAAAAAAATCAATTACTCCTTCCATCCCTCTATATGTTGCTCGTTACTTTTAGGCACACGAATTAAGGTAAAAGTGAAAAAGTATAAGTGATGTGATAGAAAAGGTAAAAAAATATAAGTGATGTGATGAAGAAAAGTGAAAAAGTAATAAAAATAGTGTAAAAAATATTGAAAATAATAATAAATAAGTGAATAGTAGTTTTAAAAAAAGATAAAAAAGTAAATGAAC
This sequence comes from Prunella vulgaris, assembly GCA_026898435.1. NCBI lineage: Eukaryota > Viridiplantae > Streptophyta > Magnoliopsida > Lamiales > Lamiaceae > Prunella > Prunella vulgaris. Next base: position 126,123 of record JAPKLY010000144.1, on the reverse strand, counting down.
AACATATAGTAGAACGATAAAAAATAACAATATGAGCAACTTATAGTAGAACGAAAGGAGTATTAACTCACTTCCACATTAAATAAATGAAAACATAAGTTTTAGTAATGGATGGTAACTTATTTTATTTATTTCTCTCCGCAGTCAATTTGATTTAACCCCTATTTATCTCTTCTTCTTTTCACCAAGTCTAAGTCATCAAAGGCTCCTGTTGACTCTTGATTTTCAATGATAGATGAGAAAAGTCTTCTTTCATCACCAGCTCCAATCGAAGACAGTTTCTGTAGAGTATACACTACAAAGTCACTGGAAAAACAACGTCTTATTTCTCACTAATTCTATGTCATTTATTACCCTCTATTGAAAATTTTACACCCAGAAAGTAAAAGTAAATCTAAAAAAATTACAGAAAATTTGGAAGCAAAACTTGCCACAAAATTGTACTAACAACAAAATTTTCAGAAGGATAATGAAGTCCAATTTTTCGCATACTCTCGTGTTACATATCCCACCTGCACCAAAGACTTAAAACAGTTAGCACCCAAAGAGCCATGCTTCTTATAAGGCTTAATAGGCACAGCACTCATAATCCAAAGCTCTGCAAAGTTGTGGTATTTGGCCGATTCTTTTAAAAGTAGACAATTTAAGCATCATTTGACTGTTTATAAGAACTACCAGAGGCGTGGAACACAGGAAATTATACAAGAAGTATCTATTCAAACTTACACCAATTCAAATTATCGGGTGGAAAATTTTTAAGCATAGACATTATTCGATCTACTGCTGTAGAAACAATCCGTTTTACATAACATAAGCTAACAAGTATTTAATTTACATGATTGGTAAAAAACATGAATGCAGATATCTCAGTTAAAAAAACAAAGGAAAATAAAAGGCGACTGGTTAAGTACCTGGCAACTGCAGCTGGTCACAAAGTATTGATGTCCCGGATGCCATTGCAATGACGAATCGCATGTTTTTGTGCCTCAATTTTCAGTAATTGCGACTCAGAAACAAACACCTGTCTGTATTTCTTAAGAATCAGCTCCGTCAAATGCATTTACACAAACACCCTTCAGGAATCACTTCCGATCCTTTATCATCAAGAAACACAAACTTCTGCAGTATTTATTTTTCACTATACTTGAACTTGATTCAGCAGTTATTCTACTTGTCTAGTTTAATAGAAAAAGGCAAACTGGGCTGGGGCAAGAGTGTAAATGTATATGAGCAGACCCTGCAAACATCATCAGACAATAATATTGCTAAGGCAAAAGGGGGTATTATAATCTCAGAGAGTACATAATTGAGAATGGAAATTTACCTGAGGACAAACTCCACATTCCTTGATTAAAAATTTCCAAATCTGACGGATGATTTACCAAAGCCCAATGCAGTCTCTTAGGATCAAATTTGTAAGTGAAATTGAGGGACAGAATGTACAGATGTTCTAACATCATAAAATGATCCAATAGTCCTTGGTTAACCAAACGTGGAGTGGTTCTTTAGTCACACACTCGATTATCCACCGTGCGGAAGTCTTTACCGAAACGCAACTTGAAAAAAATTGAGGCCATTATTCTCATCCATAGATGCACTAAAGAATTAAACAGGCAGTGAACTCAAAAATAACTGTACAGATTTGCAAGGGTGATATTCTGATTGAACTCATGATTCAACTAATTGCATATCTTTTGGTGGAGACAGAAGACCCAAAATTTGGATGGTAGGTTTTAGTTAGTTTAACGACTGATGGCATCCATTGCAATTTTCACAAGCCTCAATAAACCCTCAACATCTTGGAAGTTGTAATCAAGGGCCTTTTTCAGTGAATAGATACTGTCTTTGTGCAAAGATTCCCCATGTCTCGATGTAGCAGCTGTGAAAGCAGTTCTAGATTTCTTTGAGGCTTCCATCGCAAAGTTAACATCTTGTGCCTACAAAGGGAACATTGAATGTGTATAAATTTATCACATGAAAATACAAAGACAGATTGTTTTGTCAGCACAGACTTCAATGATGCCTATTAAGATATTATGATGCCCTAAACACATCTGATATAATCAGTTGAGTATATAGTCGTACTTACATAGTTCAGAACACGCAAGAGGCTAGAACGATTCCGTGAAGTGATGATATGGCTTCCGGAAACTTGAGGAGAACCTACAACTTTCGCTGAGGCAGCCTTGTCTGCAGTAGCTTGGTGATTCAAGTTGTCAAGATCAGAGGCAGAAGAGGAAGGAGATTCACCTAACAGTAGTAAACAAGAACAATCGTAATTAGGATGATTTTTTTTTTTTTTTGCAGATTATTGAGATAGATTACGCAAAAGAATTACTAAAGCAGAACAAGTGAGTGCTTGTTTGCAAACTCAACATAAAAAGTAAAAGTGCTTATTTTTTTAAAAAGAAGCACTTAAAACATGCTTTCAACAACTATTTTAAGTGCTTATTATTACTTTTGGTCAAGCAACAATTTTTAGCTTTTAACTTCTAGTTAAGCACTTCTACACATTCCCCAATAAAATAATACTCAATACTCTTTTTAGAAGCACTTTTTTTGCAAACACATTTTTCTTAATCATTTTTCAAAACCGCTTAAGTTTAAAACACTCCTTATTTTTCATTTTGCTACTAAAATTACTTAATATCACCTTTTCAATTCTACTAGAGTTTGCAAACATGCATTGAATCTCATATTCTCATTAGTCACTTTATAACAGTTCCAGTGATCGTTCATGTAACCAAATGAAGAAAGGAGAAGTGCAAAATAGTTGATAACTTTCTGATTAAGCTGTCCTCTCTGAATACAAGGGTAGGTACCACTACCAAATTTCTGGCTGGTTAGCAAAATGTTTGTTAATTGAGAAATAATTGAAAGCCTAAAGCAGGTTATCATCTAAAGCTACACCCAATAACCATATCAATTGAAAACGGCAGAGGAACCTGCAGCAACAGTGTATCTGTTCTAAAACAAATTATAAATAACGCTGCATGAATGAATCAAGTATTTACCAGGGGGAACAATTTGTAGAGCTGTTTGCAACTCGTTACGATCCCTGCTTGCATTGCCATGTGAAGAATAAACCACTCGCATGTAAGCGACCTCCACACATTTATAAGCCAAAGAAGCAGCAGCCATATCTTTTGCCTTTTCATATTCATGAGCACAAAACCTGCCAAAAAGTAACTTTTCAAACAAACAGAAATGATATGCAGCTGCCCTACACCTTATAAGGATTAACCACCATCAGATGATGGAGAAAACAATATGCTTTTAAGAAAAATAATATAAGTCTTTAAAAGGGTTGAAAAAAAAGAACATACAAATGCTATAGCCACACTATAAGCTTTAGCGAGTCAGAAGCACAAAAGCATATGAGAAACATGTCGAGGCGGATGTAGATGGTGATTGGTGATCATAGTAACTTACTCGCAGAGTTTCGCAGTGCTGCTATATATATGCATTGAGTGCATCAACTCGTTATGCTTTGTGGCTTCACTACTTCCAGTCTCCAACAAAGATGCTCCAGAGAGAAACTTGAGGGCAGCTTGAAAGTAAAGCCCAATACTTTCAGTAGATCCATTATTCTGCCAAAATAAAAAAAGTTAAGGACGCTGAGAAAATACAGTAAAAGCAACAGAATCAACAAAACATGCATAAACCTTAAGCCGGTCGGCCATGTGTTTGAGGTCCTTCGCCTCTTTTAAAGCACTATTAGCAGCATGACTGGTGGAATCCCTTCGAAGAGGACTTGGAGCTTCAACATCCCGAGCCTTATGAGAATTTGGTGTTGGATGCCTTAAAGGTTGACCATTTGGGTTCTCAGGTTTCTTTCTCTGGACTGGTGCCTTTAGAGCATCACCATTTTCAAATGCATCAGCAGAAGAACTTTTCACACCATTTTCTTTCTGAGATCCACTGGCAACAGTCTCAGTCTGTACTCTTGCCAACGGTGGAAGTGAGTGTGACTTCCCATTACCATAGACTTCTGCCTGGTTGCTTTTCTTGGGTAATTTCTCATTATCATGCTCCTCAAAAAGATCCTGTTTCTTATCCTGAGCTTTGATAGCATCTTTTCCATCATGGACAAATTTCTTTTGGCTTGGACCTTTACTGCTTTCACTTGATGCTCCTGCAACAGTATCTTTCTTGGAAACAAACTTCTCGCCCTTACTAGGAGTGCCAGATTTCTCATCAGACTTATTTCTTCTGCTCTTTGACTTCTCATCGTGATTCATAGAATCATCTCTTAAATCAGAAACCTTGTTAACCTTGTCTGAGTATCCAGAAGCAGGAGCCTTCTCTTTAGAATGTGTAGACGACCCCTTTCCAGATTTTTTCGGGTGAGATCCACTATACCGGGATTGGTCATTATTCGGTTTTACTTCAATAGTAGCATACTGATCATTGTAGACATCAACAACGTGATTGACTGCTTCTTTTTTCACCAATCCCATGAGACCGTCTCCTCCAACTTCACCACCTGAAAGCCTTCTTGGATTAACAGCAACCGAGCCAGAATCATGAAAATTATCTTCTCCACCAGTGTTCTTTCTTGTTGATGTCAATTTATCAGCATTAGCAAATCTCAAAGGAGACGAAGAAACCGACTCAACCGGGGAACCTTTACCTTCCTGGCCAGTTGTTTTGTTTTTACGTGAGCCAGATACCTTAGAAGAGCTTGAGTTGGCAGCAACCGAAGGATGTCCAGAACCCATATCACTTTTCAGATAATCTGCTGCCTGACTATTGTTCAGATACTGCCCATCGTGCTTGTCCTTTGAACTCCTGCTTTTTCTTTCAGTTCCTACACCGCCTTTGCTTCCACTAGCAGCTTTCCCCCCTGACTTGGAAAGTCTGGCTTTCTTTTCTTTCCGTATATCAGTTTCAGACAATTCTTCTATAAATGCACCAGAATGCAGTTGATTTCGTCCTGAATTAGAAATGGGCGCGGTATGAATTTGAGAGCCATGATGTTCCCTTGCTTTCCTCTTCCTAGAATCTTCATCATCAAATTTTCCAGGAAAGGGCAGACCATCACCTGAAGTACTTGGAAAATGCATTTCTTCATTCATACTTGATAGTGCGTTTTTCTTTGCTTCACTACTCAAATCCTTGTGGTTATCATACTTGAGTAGATCATTTCCTGCCGTATTATTTGACAAACTGGAAGAGCGACGACCCACTTTTGAGGAAGCCCCACCATTGTCAGAGGTCCAATTTTCATCATTAACATGTAACTCCTCACTCTTTATTCTTTTAGTTGATCTAGAGCCCTCGATATCAGTCTCTCTTTTGCTCTTCATCTTTACGCTTGTATCTATGCATGTCATTCAGAGACAAAAGTTCAAGAAAGGAAAACCTTAGAAGCCCAAAGTAAATAAGGCTTGACAAGCTTACCTAAGACCATGAATACAATAGGAAAAGTGAAAAGTACATAACAACAAACCTTTATCAAAACTGCTGACGAGCGACATTTTTTCTGTCTCAGCATCATTGCACTTCTCAGCCATATTTGATTTTCGAAAATGCTCATTTCCAAATGCATCTACTGAAGGTGAATTACCTCTGCTGTTCAATTTACTTATTTTTCCTGATGTACCCTTCTTTCGTGAGTTCGATGAGTGGGTGGAACCATCTAAATCAGCTGAGTTAGCTGCCTTTGCTGACCCATTTTTTTTCTTCCCACTGGCAGTTGGGGCAGCAAGATTCTGGTACTCTTGGGCAGGTCGTCTAGCATCAACTGAGGTCATACCAACTGGAGTCACAACAGAATTATATGGATGAATGTTTTGATTCCCAGAAGCAGGGGCAGGAACTGAACCAATAGGATGGTAAAGGGCTCTTAAAGCGTTAGTTGTCTCCTCCTCTGTGACGACACAACGGTTCATTCCAGGCCTGTGTCGAATGAGAAAAATAGTAAGTTGACCATATTGAGGAACACACAAACACACACGCACACACAGATCTAGCCAACATGAAAGCACTTGTTGATCATTTCCGAACAAGAATAACCCTCACAATAAGATAAAACTGACAACCAACAGTATGTTGCTTAAAATAAATCCTAAATGAATTTCGTATTAACATAACAGAACTTACAGCCAGGTAAGCATCCTACAATGCCATTTATCAGGAAGACTTTTAGGATTTGTACCAAGTGGTAGAAGTCTCCATTGTTTACACTTATCACATTCGACCCAATCTTCTTTAACCAGAGGAATCGTTCCCACTGGAGCTTCTGAACTCTGACCATTTTCAAGGGAAGGAGCAAAATGAGAAGCAGGTCTAGGGTGATTTTCTAGGGGTGGTGGTCTTTCAGGATTTTGGCTGTTGTGTTTTTCCTTAGATGTGCTATTCTCTTTGCTTGAGCTTCTTTTCCCGACAAGTTGAGATTTTCTTAACTTTCCCGAAGATGTCATTTCCCCTGAAATTGATTCATTATCATCATCATCAAATTCTAAGTCTCCAAAAAATTCCTTATACCTGTCCCCTGGTTTTTCATGGTCCTTTTGGAGATCAAGTGTATCACTCTTAGATATGAGGCCATTAGTATGAGAACTCTTCCCACTTTTAGGAGTCGAAGAAGACTCGAACATAAATTCATCTTTTGCTATATGTGCACCTTCAGAGAATTTATTTTGAGATATTTTTTGTTTCCTCTTGGCTCCAGTAGCTGATTTCTCAAGAGCTGATTCTGGACCTTCCTCTCTAACAGATCCTCCTCTCTGGACATCTACCTGTTTCAAGGGATCAGAGAGTCCAGCTGCACTAAGAGCCTTTATTCCCTTAGAGGCATTCGACTCAGACTGGTCCAAAGCACGAGTTTTTTCTGACTTGGGTATGTCCTCCTGAGGGGAAATTGCAATACTACTACCCAAAATTCCTTCTTTAGATTCCAACACCTTGCTTGATGAACCCAACCTACTACCCAACTTCTCAAATCTGCCAATATTTCGAACAACTTCAGTCTCCAAATGTTCCTTCTCAGTGCATGGAGATAATGGTTTTGCAGGATCAGAAGTCGATATAAGTGGAAGTTTCAAAGCATTAGAGACAAGCTCCTCGCACCCTAACATGTCAATATCAGTTTCTCTTACCTTTTTCAAGGGAGAAACATTGGCATCCAAGTTGCCCTTATTTTTCTGATGCACTGAATCCGTGAAGGCAGTATCATCCTTTTCAGATGACATCAATTTTTTCTTCTCTAAGACTTTCTGACTGCTCTTATTAGAAAGAGAGCCATTAACCAACGATCCAGAACTTTTGCTCATTTTGTTGACTAGTTTAGTTTCCCCTTTTCCCCTGAGCTTCTTTTTTTCTGGTAGATGGATCAGATCTTCAGATAGAGGGGACAGAAGCGGTTCTCCAGTGTAGGATGTCATAATCTGCTTGAGCATAGTAAAGAAGAATCAATAAAAGTTGGCATTAATCAATATCAAAATAAGGATAATAATTTACCTGAAGAATACTGGTGGGTGATTCTTCTGGCTTATCCAAAAGTTCACCACATTGCCTCTCACTAGTTGTGGGGCTGTCATCCATTGATGACGAAGGTGAAACAACAAGACCCAGCCCACTGTAGATTTCAGAATTCTTTTGTGTCGGCAAATTTTCAGACCCAACTTTGATTCGAACCTTCAGAGTTCTCTGATCATTTACAGACTTCTTATTTATTCCACTTTTAACGCTGGATTCATCAGCATTTCTAGATTGTAAGAACCCATTGCCTTTCACGGAATTTCCCACTGATACAGCCTTCGCTGAAGTGGTATGGGACCTTGTTGATGGAGAAGCACTAGATGAAGCAAACAAATTTTGTCTTTGATCCTAAATTAGAGACAAAAGCAAGCTCAAGTAAACATGCATCCACGTCAGGCTATCATTCAAGTTTATTATTATTATCATTATTATTACTATTGAAACGACACAATATATGTAGAATTAGATTTAGATGTACAAGCATCAACCTCTGTAAGCAGCTTTCTTGGGGATCTTAGTGAATCATAGTTACTAACCTCTGCGGGACTCTTTGTATGGGACCAAGATGGACTACGCTGATATGTAGGTAAAAACGAACCATAACCACCAAATTTGGCCCCTATAAAATATTCAAATTTCTGATCAGTACTTTCAGATTCTGAAATCATGACTACAAGAACATGAGGCCGTGGTTGCACTCTTTCCAACTTACCCAAATTCTCGGCGGAAACACCTCCTTCAAAATCTTTCTGGAAATGACCCAAAACATTTTGGAGTTTCTCCCCCTTTAAAGGAACACAAAATGAGGAATATAAAGACAATTCTATTCGGGGAGAACAAGAATAACAAGCAACTAGTAAGCTTCTTAATACCAAGAGATGCAGTTATTTTTAGATATCCTTATCAATTTTCTTCAAGAATGGTAAGAAACCAAACATTGCATAATAGAAATCAATGTTCTTCTGACCTTTTTAACCACTTAGCTTTCCTGTAATATTTTTACGTCGAACATGAATTCAGCAAATCCACGAGGAAAGAATATGTCCAAGACTATTCAAGGAGCACATATAGAATATACAATTGCATTCTAATCATGGTAATTAATAGTTCGAATCTATTAAACGAACCTATAAATCCATCTCTAAGACTGATAAAGCCTAAACAAAAACAGAACCAGCTGATCGATCAACGTGATATACCAGTCAACAATAAATATACAAATAGGCAACTTACTATAGCTAGATACAAGATCAAGAGTCCTACTACATAATTGAAAATCATCAAAACATTACACAATGAAGTAGTGGTAATACAGAAAAATATTGAGGATAATATTCCAGATTCTTACAATGTAAGAGAGAGCTATATCAGGGTCAATGGTGGAATCTTCGTTGTCCTCATGACAACTAAGAGCCTCCCCTTCTTCAAGCTCAGTCTCCTCCATCTCTAATCCTAAACCTATCCTCTTTCTCCCATCTCTACTTCCAACAGATATCATCAAACAAAAATTAGGATAAAAAGAAAAGGAATTGCAAACAATTAAAACTCCCTAAAAGTATAACTTTTATCCTCCCACCGTTTACTTTTCACCAAAAATTCCAAAGAACTATTTCCAAAATTTGAGAACCCGGAAAAACCCAGAATGATTTCCCCTGATCAGACTTTAAACTTCGATTTCTCCACCTAACAAAGCTTTATTTCCTCGCAGTTTCAATATACACACTCAGGAAAAAAAATTGGAAAAATTCGAATTTGCTTTGAATCCTGAGAGCTCTCTGTGATTCACGTATCGTGGGAATTGGATCGTGGCATGCGATCCCCGAAGCTGAAAACGATGAGCAGGAAAAAGAGAAAAGTAGAGAGAGAAAATATTTAGAGAGAGAGAAGAACGGTGAGAAAAGACTCTTGTTCAGCAGCCGCGTTTGTTTCCTTTTACAATTTTGTTTTATGTTTTATTTTCGAGAGAAAAAAAAAAACGAAAATTTATCTTTTGGGTAAAATACGAATATTCTGAATATCGATAGATGATATTTTATTTATGGAAAATAGCTGTTTCGTTACTTTTAACAGCAGTGAAAATTCTGTTTCAAGTTTCAACTCAACGGCTTTGTCTCCGGAAACAAACCACTGGACATAACGCCACGCGATCTAGCGGCGCGTGCTGCACGCGGCCGCTGAGATCTTGTTGGTTTTTGGTAATTAAAAAAAGTCATTTTGGGGGAAAAGGGAAAGAATGCCATTAAATGATAGTATATTTTTTTAAAATTTTATGATTAAATACACAATTTAGAAATATTTAAGGAACAGTATTTATTATGAGTATGGGAAAATTTTGTTCTTTCCATGTCCCTCTTTTGCAGGCTATTAATTTTGTACTCATTTCATTATAGGGTAAGGTAATTAAAGTAGTCCAATATTGACTCAAACTATGATATATTCATCATCATAATGTAAAAATTAAATATCATGACATCAAGATAAGTCTTTATTTTGATTTTTTTAATTAACTTTTTCAAAGAATTAAATGAAGATTTGAACTCAATCTTATGGCATAAATAGTGATGTTATAGTTATCACTTAAAATTAAATTGCATCACTCTCTTTTTTTACTTTTTTTCGTACTTTTTATCATTCTCATAGTTTGTGCAATTCGCGATTTTAGGACCGGCTTACCCACATGCTACGTGTATAATGCCCACTAAATTGCATTTGTGATTCTGTGTTTTTTTTTTTTTGCTAAATTTTGGTTAATTGTCGAAGATTTAGGGAGTGCTTGGTATGAAAATTCTTTAATGGTAATGTGAGTGGGGATAAATGTATAGTAATTATAGTAGATAATGAGAACAAATGAGTTACACAACATAATTTTCCTCCTAAATAAGGTAATCATTACCCTCGTTTGATTACTCTCATCTCATCCTATAATTATCTTCATCAATCAATCCCCCGTACCACAATCAATAACTTTCTGTTTTGTCAACTTATTCCAAAATTGGATCACAACACTAATGATGTAAGACCATGAATACAAACTCTCATTCTACGTATGTAAGGGTAAAGAAGGAAAATAAAATTTTATTGTCATTACCATTGAAGAATTTGAAACGAGCGCTCCCTTAATTGTCGGACCATATATCAATATATTTATTTATTTTCGTCGGTCAATTTAATAACTCATACAATCATTCTTGTATATCACACACTTTGTAAATTTATATTTCAGTGGAACGTGAAATTGTTCATTCGTAATTCAATGATTTCTCAGTTAAATTCTGACCAACTTCCAGCAACTTGAGGGACGAGTCTTATATCAATTTATTACTCTCTCTGAATCTCGTAATTTTGATACCTTGTACTACCAACTTTGTATTTCATAACTTAGGGAGTGTATGATTTAGTTGACTTCATTAGTCATTAATGCTCACTCGTGAATTTTACTATTTATGTTTTGGCAGTTTATTCTTGTTTTTTTTTTCGAGTGTTATATTGTCCTATATTATACCTCCAGATGTCACCATGCAAATTTGTTTATATCATGAATCTTAATTAACCTTCTTAGTTTGTTTTTATAAAACTAACATGAATTCAAGGTACTAAATGAAACATTATTATTGCATGTTTTTTCATTATGATATTGTTTAATTTATGTGTAATATTGTATACTTTATATCATACTACAATACAAAGTAACATTACATGAAACACATTGTAATGTTGTATTCTTATTATGTTATATTGCATGAAATTATAATATTACATGCCTCATATTTTAATACTGCATATCTTATATCGTGTTACATTACATGACTTATAATGTAGTATTGCATCTTTTATAACTGTTAAAAGTAAAGATAAGCTGAGTTTGAGTACTGAAGGTTAGTCAGGAATCCTGATCCTGAATATTGGATCCGGAGGAATATTCCTGAGGAAAGCATCCTGAGCCTGAGCGAAGACTTGATCCTGAGTCAGGAGTGTTCTGATCCTAACACTCAACCTGATGCGTCATCCTGAGTGGTCAGATCAGTGAAGACACTGAAGACTCAGTAGAACTGAAGGCTAATCCTGAGAGATCATCCTGAGCTGAGAATCACCTACTCCCTGAGTCACTCAGCATGAAGGCGATCCTTATTTTGATAGCTGGCGGAGCAATCTCATTGGACGCCGGAACAGTTATTCAAGGCGGTTATAACCATACGAATCTAATTGATTGGTTAAGAGCTCAAAGGCGGTTAAGGGTCTGATCTATAAATACATATTCATTCAGCGAAATTAAAGAGAGTTGTCATTCTAAATCTCTAAGAGTAAAAAAACTTGTAATCTGTAAACATTATTCATCATTTAGTGAAGTGAGCCAACCCCATCCGTGGACATAAATTAATTTGATCGAACCACGTAAATTGCTTGTTCTTTCGATTTCCTGATTATTTCTGTTGAGTGTGTTCATCAGGCAAGTTCTTCCAATTGCTCTGATTACTTGAAGTCTTATTGAGCTCGATTCAGCCTCGGTTAATTTCACAACAATTGGCGCCGTCTGTGGGAATCGGAGGAGAAATTGACTGGTTAATCATCAATCATGGCATCTACCAAGCTGGATTTTGAGAAATTCACTGGAGCAAACAATTTTGGTTTGTGGAAGATCAAGATGAAGGCTCTCTTGACTCATCATGGGCTAGGCAATGCTCTGAAACCTGAAGATCAATGGCCTGCTTCTTCGTCAGAAAATCCAAGCAAGAAACAAGAAATATTGGAAAAGGCTCATAGCACAATCATCTTGTGTTTGGGGGATAAGCCTCTGAGGGAGGTCTGCAAGGAGAAGACAACCATGGAAGTTTGGAGTAAGCTAGAGAAGGTGTATCAGACTAAGTCTGCCACCAACAAGTTGTTCATGAAGCAGAAACTGATGTCATTCAGGATGAATGAAGAGAAGGAGTTGATTGAACAACTTGAGGAATTCAACAAGGCTGCTGATGATCTTGAGAACCTGTGAGTGGAAATTGATGATGATGATAAGGTTTTGATACTCCTGAATTCTTTGCCTAAATCCTTTGAGAATTTTAAGGATACTTTACTGTTTGGAAGGCATGTTAAATTGTCCTTTGATGGTATTCTGGGTGCGCTGAAGACTAAGTCTATTCAGCTACTTGCTGATAAGAAAAGTTCAATTCAGGCTGAATGATTGAATGTCAGGTTTAAGAAGGGCAAGAAAGATTTTCAGAACAAGAAGAAGAAGAACACAAAGGGGCCAAAATCTGGTGATTTTGTTGAGAGGAGGAAATGTTTTGCTTGCCACAAAACTGGTCATCTCAAGGAGAATTGCCTTGACAGAAATATGAATCAGGGAGAAGAACAAAATGCTGATATAACTATTGTTGCTGAAGGTGGGTATGATAGTGCTGAGGTGTTGACGGTTACTAACCTGAATCTGAATGATGAATGGGTACTGGATTCTGGATGTTCATTCCATATGTGCCCTGATGAATCATTATTTAGGGAGTTAAGGAGGTTTGATGGAGGCTCAGTTGTGCTGGGCAATAATCAGACATGTAAGGTGAAGGGGAGAGGTTCTGTCAGGTTGAAGCTGCATGATGGAGTAGATAAGATACTCTCAAATGTGAGGCTGGTACCAGAACTGAAGAGAAATCTGATCTCCCTGGGTTCACTGAATCAACTGGGTTATGAGTTCAACACTGAGGATGGTTATATCCTGATAACCAAAGGCAAGAAGGTATACATGAAAGGCAAGAAACCCAATGGGTTGTATATCCTGATTGGAAGCACTTCTTCAGGGACAACAAACAATGTTATGGACAACACTGAGGCAATGATATGACATAAAAGGTTGGGCCATATTGGAGAAAGGGGGCTCCAAGAACTTTCAAAGCAGAAGGCATTTGGGGAAAGAAAGGTGATGAAATTGGATTTTTGTGACCATTGTGTCCTGGGTATATCCAAGAAAATCCCATTCCCAAAGGGTAAGAAACTTACTGATGCTCCTCTGGATTATGTTCATTCTGATATCTGGGGACCAGCTAAGGTGGAGACTCATGGAGGTGGAAGATACTTCATGACAGTCATTGATGACTTCAGTAGGAAAGTATGGGTGTTCATACTAAAGCAGAAGAGTGAGGCCTTAGCAAGGTTCAGGGATTGGGTCAGTGAACAAGAAAATAAGAGAGGAAGATCCATTAAACATCTCAGGACTGATAATGGATTGGAGTATGTATCAGAGGAGTTCAACAAATTCTGCAAGGAAAGGGGGATCACTATACACAGGACTGTTCCTGCAAATCCTCAGCAAAATGGCTTGGCTGAGAGGATGAATAGGACAATCCTGGAAAAGGTCAGGAGTATGTTGTCAGATGCAAAGCTACCCAAGGCTTTTTGGGGGAAGCAGTCAGTACAGCTTGTTATCTTATTAACAAGTCACCTTCCTCAGTAATTGAGTTCAGGACACCAGATGAGGTATGGTATGGGAGGATCTCGGACTACAATAACCTGAAGGTATTTGGTTGCTCAGCTTTTGCCCACATCAGGCAGGATAAGTTGGAACCTAGAGCACTGAGATGTATCTTTTTAGGATATCCTAAGGGAGTGAAAGGATACAAGTTGGAACCTGGACATAAAAGGTGTATTGTCAGTAGAGATGTGACTTTCAACGAGAAGGTCATGGGATATAATCAGCCCATCAGCATACACGACTCAGATGGTATACTTTCAGGAGATGGATCTCAAGTTGAGGTGGAGACTCCTGAAAGGAACTCAGGACAAGGAACCTTTGAGGTAGGAGAAACCTCAGGAAGGCATCAGGAGGAGTCAGAGGAAAGTGGTACTGAATATCATTCTGACCACTCAATTTCAGATACTGAAGGCCAAGATCTCAGGAATTATAGTCTTGCGAGAGACAGACACAGGAGAAGCATACACCCTCCAACTAGGTTTGGTCAGGCTGACATGGTGTCCTATGCCCTGATAACCGCTGAAGAGGTGGAACATCAGGAACCACAAAGCTATGTTGAAGCTGTGTCAGGGAAGATAAGGAGAGATTGATATTGGCCATGACTGAGGAACTTCAGTCATTAGAGAAGAACAACACTTGGACCTTAGTGAACAAAGTTCAGGGACAGAAGGTAGTCAGTTCCAAGTGGATCTTCAAGAAGAAATCTGAAATGGGGTCAGGAGGAAGAGAGAAGCTGAGATATAAGGCAAGACTTGTTTCCAGGGGCTTCACTCAGAGAGAGGGGGTTGACGTCAATGAGGTATTCTCACCAGTGGTGAAACACTGTTCAATCAGAATCCTATTGTCAAAAGTAGCTCAGGAGGACTTGGAACTTCAGCAGTTAGATATCAAGATAGCCTTTCTACACGGAGACCTGGAAGAAACTATACACATGCAACAACCTGAAGGTTTTATTCTACCTGGGAATCAGGATAAGGTGTGTCTACTGAAGAAATCATTGTATGGACTGAAGCAAAGTCCGAGGCAATGGTATAAGAAGTTTGATAGTTTTATGATCTCCATAGGCTTTACAAGATGCAGGTATGATAGTTGTGTCTATCTTGAAAAACAAGGAGAGGAAGTACTCACATATCTGCTGATCTATGTGGATGACATGTTGGTTGCAAGCAAGAGTCCTAAAAGAATTCAGAGATTGAAGGTAAAACTGAGTAGCACATTTGACATGAAGGATCTGGGTATGGCTAAGAGGATACTGGGCATGGAAATTATCAGAGATAAGCACAAAGGGAGGTTGTTCTTAACTCAGAAGGATTACATCCTGAAGATACTCAGGAAGTTCAACATGCATGAAGCCAGAGTTGTATCTACACCCCTTGGTGAACAGTTCAAACTGACATCAGGTCAATGTCCGAAGTCAGAAGAAGAGAAGGCACACATGAGTAAAATTCCTTACTCAAATGGGATAGGTAGCATAATGTATGCTATGGTGTGCAGCAGGCCAAATTTAGCACATTCAGCCAGTGTGGTCAGTAGATTTATGGCAAATCCAGGAAAGACACACTGGGAGGCTTTTAAGTGGATCATGAGATACTTAAAGGGAACTGGAAATCTGGGGTTACTCTTTGAGAAGACTAAGGATGGCACTCATCCACTTCAGGGATATGTGGACTCAGATTATGCTAGAAGCATTGATACGAGGAAATCCTTATCAGGATATGTGTTCACATTATATGGTACAGCAATCAGCTGGAGAGCAGTACTCCAGTCAGTAGTGGCACTCTCAACTACTGAGGCTGAGTATATTGCGATGACTGAAGCAGTGAAGGAAGCAATGTGGCTCAAGGGTATGATTAAAGAATTTGGAATCAGACAAAAGGAAGTTGCAGTTCAGTGTGACAATCAGAGCACAATTCATTTGGTTAAGCATCAGGTCTTTCATGAAAGGTCAAAGCATATTGATGTCAGACTTCATTTTGTGAGAGATGTGGTGGATAAGAAAGTGATTTCAGTGCAGAAGGTTTCCACTGAGGACAATGCTGCGGATATGCTGACTAAGGTCTTACCTATTTCCAAATTCAGATATTGCTTGGAGCTGATCAAGCTGCGGTCATGGGATGTACCATGAGCTAGGTCCTGAGGTGGAGTGTGGAATAGGGGAAACTCACTTACTTTAAGGTGGAGAATTGTTAAATGTAAAGATAAGCTGAGTTTGAGTACTGAAGGTTAGTCAGGAATCCTGATCCTGAATATTGGATCCGGAGGAATATTCCTGAGGAAAGCATCCTGAGCCTGAGCGAAGACTTGATCCTGAGTCAGGAGTGTTCTGATCCTGACACTCATCCTGATGCGTCATCCTGAGTGGTCAGATCAGTGAAGACACTGAAGACTCAGTAGAACTGAAGGCTAATCCTGAGAGATCATCCTGAGCTGAGAATCACCTACTCCCTGAGTCACTCAGCATGAAGGCGATCCTGAGCTGACAGTTATGAAAACAGAGCATGGCAAAGGCGACTTCGCAAGAGTGATAAAGTCGGTTATTTTGACAGCTGGCAGAGCAATCTCATTGGACGCTGGAATAGTTATTCAAGGCGGTTATAACCATACGAATCTCGTTGATTGGTTAAGAGCTCAAATGCGGTTAAGGGTCTGATCTATAAATACGTATTCATTCAGCGAAATTAAAGAGAGTTGACATTCTAAATCTCTAAGAGTAAAAAAACTTGTAATCTGTAAACATTATTCATCATTTAGTGAAGTGAGCCAACCCCATCCGTGGACGTAGATCAATTTGATCGAACCACGCAAATTGCTTGTTCTTTCGATTTCCTGATTATTTTTGTTGAGTGTGTTCATCCGGCAAGTTCTTCCAATTGCTCTGATTACTTGAAGTCTTATTGAGCTCGATTCAGCCTCGGTTAATTTCACAACAATAACAACGACATTTGTTTGCAAACAACGTTTAACTGTGATGACTTTTGGTTAATTTATAGATTCATTTTTCTTCCTTTGCCTTTAGATGCATCCGTGAAAGTCTCCTAATTTTGGGATAAATTTGTCAATATTTCATAAATATTGAGTTGAAAATTCTTGAAGACAAATATGATCATCACCTCATAAAACATTGAGTTGTAAAAATATTCCCATTTGTTTGGCTCAGATATGTTCGATTGTCAATCTACCGATTTTATTAATGGAAGCATATTTTGGTCCTAAAAAATACCCTACTATTTGGATGTGGTGAAAGAGTTTAAGAAGGGAGAGAAAATGAATACATGTGAATGAGATTATGTAAAAAATATTAAAAATTATATTATTAAGATACGAAAAATACAGAACTTTCAGCATTATCAAATACTAAGACAACTAAAGTAAACACAAAATAAGTGTTAGAAATATATCCTTATACCATTAAATAACATGTAAAATAAATGAGAGTTATTGAATTAGGAGAGATGCGACTAAATATATAGTCCCAAGTAAGATAATGTTTGATTGATAGAATTTGAGCCCATAATACAATCATGGCCCGAGATCTAAGTCCCAACAAGCCCTTCAAACTCATGACCAATCGATCCCACCTCTTGTGCTTCCCATGTGACCATTTTATCCTCCCAACATATCAGAATTATTGAATTAAACAAACAACGTGTAATCAGTCAACCCTAGCTAAGAACAGATGCGCTACATTGAGGAAGAAGATCACGAGGTTGTGATTTCATGTGTGTTAGAGTCTTCGTTCTCGTCCTTCATTCTTTATTTTTCCGCTACAAAAATTTTCATGAAAGATTTGAATTATTGATTTCTCTTATTTGATAAAATGCTTGTTTTCCTATAAATAGAGTTGCATTTGTTAATTCAAAATACGTAGAATAATAATATCTCACACTTTTCATGATCACAACAATGAGAATTATAATTATTTTATTACATTAATTTACATCCATGGCATTCATTCGAAGTGTAATTTTTCTATAGCCTTTACAATGATTAGTAGAATTAAGTTGGTCATTATTTAATATTTCATGTGATATGTTTATGTTTGTTACATGTTTTGTTCCACTATATGAGGTATATGAATCATATGAGATAAAAATGATATTAAAGACGTATGAGACAAAAAAGGCATATGAGACAAAGTAAAAGTATGACACAATATATTCATGTTTGCATCGGTCATGATTTTGACTATTTTGTACTAAATAATTGTGTGCCACTAATCGTATTAGCATACTCATCCCGTTGTTTTAACATTTTATATATTGAGGAGATGATGATGATGGGAAGAAGCAATTATTGATGGTATGATATGTTATTCATATTTAAACCTTGTGAAATAATTAAAATATATAATTTTTTTATTTGACCTTGAAATTTTACTTGGTTAATTTTTAAAAATTTAATTTGCTTCTTTTAATGATATTTCTCAATTGTTTTAAAAACATTTAATATAGTAGAAAGTTGGTCGTGACACATGACTCATTTGAAGTGGGCATTCAAACTGTGATCCCTCCTGATGGATCCACAATCCATGTATTAGTATGATATTGTCTGCTTTCGATCGAATTAGTACAGATTTATTTTTGGACAATTCTCTCAACATGTCTTATACCATTGGAGATACATGTTTATCATTATTTAGTCCATGTTTCTCCCATATTATTTCCATATGGGACATTATTTGATATCAAAACAATCCTTCCCTCAAACAAAGTGCAGAGAACTATCGTATCACCAATGAATCCCTGGTGATTAGGATATTCTTTATTAATGGGGATGAGTACAGAATTTACAAGGTAATATCATCAATAAAATATACCGATAAGCTATACCATAAATATCGATCAGCTAATCAAACACTAATTGAGCACTAATTGTATATGTACAACCATCCTAATATATGGATATAGGTTGATTTTCTTAATTACCCCATCCCCACAAGAATTGTGTGGGATGTAAGTAAACGCAATATTTGGATAGAAAAAAACTCAAAAAGTGGGTGAGAAAGACTCTTTGTGAAGATATCGATGAGCTATAGATGAGAAGAAAAGAACTGAGCTGATAACTTACCGGAGGTGACAAAATCATAAACAAAGTGATAGTTAATGTCAATATGCTAGGCCCATTTATGGGCCACTAGATCTTGACTGAGAATATATCATTTTTTATTGCATAAGAGAATTGGGTGAGCGGTTGGAAGGGCTCTCAGCTCACATAATAAATTAGTTAACTAGACGAGTTCAGAAGTTGCATTTGCAAGAGCAAGATACTTAGATTCACAACTGAAATAAACCAAAGTAGGTTGTTTCTTGGCACTCTAAGAAACTAGATTTCCACTAAGAAAAAGTAGAGTAGCGAGTCTCAATTCAATGAGCCCAATCAGTATCGCAACATCCAACAATAGAGACATTCGGTCGATAATAGAAATCAAGACCAAAGTGTATGGTTCCCTTGACATATCGAAGAATGCCTTGACCGCCAAAAAATGTTCCTCTATGGGAGCATGTAAGAATTATCTGACCAAATTGACTGCATAAGAGAGATCAAGTTGTGTAATCGTGGGATACTACAGAACACTAACCAAGGAGCTGTATAATATATGATCACCAAATGACGAATCAGAGTTGACAAGGACCACTCTAGAAGTAAGAGGTGTAGCAACGAGCTTCGGATCCATCATTTTAGCGCAGTCCAAAATATTGTGAGCATGTTAGGACTGACCGACGAATAGGTCGGTAGATGTATAGGAAACTTCCACACCAAGGAAGTATTTGAGCTTGCCAAGATCTGTAATATCAAATTCTGCATGTGTATGGTTGATGAAATGTTAAAGCATATGGGACCACTACCTGTAATAATAGTGTCATCTACATAAAGAAGTAAGAAAATAAAAAAATAACCTAGATGGAGATAAAATAAGAAGGAATTTGATTTGATGGAGAAAAAGTCAAGAATGTGCAAATAGAAACTGAAGCGCTGAAACTATGCTAGAGGCGTTTGACGAAGACCGTAGAGGGCCTTTTTCAGGAGGTAAACATGATCGGGAAACTAAAGGTTCACAAAACCTTGAGGCTATGCTATAAATACCGGTTTATCAAGCACCCAATTCAGAAAAACTTTCTTTACATCTAATTGATGCAAAAGACCATTTGTACTAGATAGATAATGCTAAGATCACTTGAATTGTGGATGTCTAAACAAGACAAAAAGTGTGACCAAAATCAATTCCTGGGATTTGCATAAAACCTTGAGTAACCAAACGGGCCTTGTGTTGTTCAGCTGAGCTATTTGAATGATACTTAGTTCAGAAGATCCATTTGGAACTAATAATATATATGTTATGTTGTCGACAAACAATATTCCAAGTGTAATTCGAGCGTAGAACATCAAGCTCTTCCCGCATTGCTGCAAGCCATTCAGGAGACTTAGCAGCTGATTTGAACCCATGAGGCTTAGATGAGGCCAAAAGAGCGGAAAGAGGGACATAGTGGTAATATCAACTGGGTATGTGGTTTTGACCTTAGGATAAGAATATGACAAGGGGGTCGGCGGTATGGATTGTGCAGGCAGAGGATTATCAATAACTAATTGATTAATGACATCATCAATGTCTAGACAGTGAGTGCAAGAAGAATTATCTATCGCCCCGTATAAAAGCGAGGAAGAAGGTGACTGACCAACAGGAGCACTTGAGACAAACTTTAAAATAATTGAGATTTCAAGAGTTGAAGCGTCATTGGTGGTAACATACCCTAAAAAGGGAAAGAGTGTTTCATCAAACTATGCATGACGAGTGATGAAGGTATATGGGTAGAAAAATGATTGTAACACCTAAAACCCTTATTAGTTGAACTGTAACCCAAGTAAATTTAAGGATGATTGCAAGACAATAAATTAGAGTACCAAAGAGTATGATGAAATATAAGCTCAAAGTGCGACTTGTTACCATAGATTGTGGAAGGCATACGATTGATAATGTGAACTGCATTAGCATAAGCATCAAACTAAAATTGTGATGGAGTATGTGAGTGGAACATCATTCACAAACCAGTTTCAGAGATATAACAATGTATATGCTCCACAAGACCATTCTGTTGTGGAGTATAAGGGCAAGATATATGGTGATGAATGTCATTAGACTGCATAAAATCACAAACACGTGCATTAAGAAACTCGGTATCGCCGTCACTCTAGAAAATTTTTACAGTTCGAGAGAATTGATTGCAAACAAACTTGTGAAAATGCAAAAAGATATCAAAGAATTCAGACTTAGCACCCAACGGGTATGTCCAAGAAAATCAAGAAAAAATCATCAATAAAGGCACAATAATAACAAAAGCCATCAGCAGTAGGAACTGGGGTAGGTCCCTTATATGACTATCTTTATCAAAAACCCTACACTACTCAACCTCTTAATAAATTATTTATTTCTCTCTCTCTCTTCCACATATACAATCTACACTTTAACTTTAATATCAACTTTTTCATACTTTCAACCACCCAACCCGATATAATTTTTTAATATTTAATAATTATATTTATCCATAATAAAATTTTATTATATTTATATGATGATATATTAAATTATTTAATATTAAAATAGTGTAATTATTATAAAAAATTACTACACACTTAAAATAGTTAAAATCTTAATAATAAAATTTAAATTGCAAGAATTAGAATGCAAGATGGTACATAAATATACTAAGGTAAATAGATGCATAAAATACAACAATGCACAAGATAAAATTACATATTTAATTATTGACATCAAAATTTTGCCAAATATATTCAATCAAGTTAATTTTTTGTTCAGGTTTGGAGAAAACTGCAAATTTTGACAATATTGAGAGCTTGGATAATCTTTTGTGTTAAAAAAAGGTAGAAATTTTGAATAATTTTGGGTATTTGGATTTAGAGTGTTTGAAAAATAATTTGGATGCATTGGATCCATGATAAAAATAATGATAGAAACTGAGAAAAGATAATTAATGAGAAGAGAAGTTGAGAAATAAGGAAAATTGATAAAATTACATAGTAGATATGGGTGTCTATTTATAGATAAAAAGGTTTCATGAATTTTGGTATATTACTATTTTCTATAAATTATATTAAAAAATATAAAATTTTATCCTCTAGCAATATAGTTTACCAATTATACACTGACACGTGGCTTTCAAAGAAAAAAAACTTCTAAGAATTAGATTGGCAGCCAATCTGGATCCGTCATGGTAAAGGAAATCTTCATTAATTTTTTTGTCTTTTACTCCACAAACGATAACTTGCAATAAAGATAGTCTAAATCACAATGAGTAATATTAAGTACACAATAAACATATTTCTTATCCAAATTAAAACTTAAACATTCGCTCATAACCAACTGGCAATAGGAGCACAAAGTAGGATTTGATAGTAAGGAAGAGACCAAGAAGTATTCTAATTTTTTTAAATGAGAGAGAATAGAAAATGGGACATACCGAGACATAAGTGCCATAATTCAAAATTTTATCTTTTAAACTACGGGTACAAAAAGCAACAACCAATCCATGGGCACCCCACTCGACTACAGACAAACCATTATCAAGTTTTACCTCAGTAAAAAACTGCCAAGTCTGATGATTCTGAATAGCAAAAAATTTATCTTAAAAAATAACACCCACTGATAAATCAAATGTGAGCTTGCTAATGAATAAAGGATTTTTGGTTAGGTACGTCAAGTAACTTGATATGCTTAGATAAATCATGATAACTAACATGAGAAATATTAAGTAAATTTCCTTTACCCACAGTAGCATGACCAGTACCATGATATAGCGCATAAACATCTAAAGTGGACCATTGTGGAATCATATGAGCCAAAACACCAGAGTCAACATACCAACCCGAATTAGTCTCTACTCCATTGCATGAAAGAGTGAAATACTGGGAAAGACGTGCAAGATGGGCTGATAAAGGAGTCAGAGAGGAGGAGATGCTCGACTAATAGATATATGCAAATATTTTGTGTATCTATATATATATATGTATGGTAGGTGCAGAATAATACCTGATTTGTAGCAATTTCTAATTTTTAGCCTAGATTTGTTCTCTAATAATTGTATATTTAACACCTTTTGAGAATAGGAATGAACATGGGATCACATTCTTACATGACATCGAGCTCCAGTTATGCCAATTCCAACCAGCACACCTCCTCCATCTCTTCGTTCGGTTACTCGTAGCCAAAGAGGAATATTTAAACCTAAACAACATTTCAATCTTCACTCTTCTTCTAATAAATTACCATTGTCTCGTAATCATGTGTCGGCCTTATCAGATCCCAATTGGAAATTAGTCATGCTTGATGAATTTAATGCTCTTATTAATAATAAGACTTAGGTGTTAGTACCTCATCTTGTTGGTATTAATATTATTCGTTATGTGTGGATATTTACTCAAAAAGAATGTGCGGCTGGTTCTTTTGAAAGCCATAAGGCCCATCTTATAGGCTTGTAGCTGATGGTAAACCTTAACAGGTTGGCATTGACTGTGGAGAAACATTCACTCCGGTGGTCAAGCCTGCGATGATCAGGTATGTTTAAAGTTTGGCACTTTAAAAAAATGGTATGTTCTCCAACTCGGTGTTAAAAATGTATTTTTTGCATGGTAATCTTATTGACACGGTTTGCATGCATCAACCCCTTGGTTTCGAGATTCTAAATTCCCGAATCATGTATGTTTGTTGAAAAAGTTACTTTATAGCTTAATACAAATGCCTCGGAATTGGAATAGGACGTTTACAAATTTTGTCTCCAACATAGACTTTTCACGATCTCACTTGGATCACTCATTATTCGTCTTTCGGAATGGTAAGCACATGAATTACTTATTATTGTATGTTGATGACATAATCTTAACTGCTTTATCAGATTTGCTACTTTGCTCTGTTATTTTTTGGTTGAGTTTGGAGTTTGCTATGAAGGATTTGGGCCCCGACATTATTTCTTGGTATTGCAATCACTCCCAATAAAAGCGGTTTATATCTTTCACAGCGCAAATATGCTAAAGAAATAACTGGTTTATTGTCATGTAAAGTCTTTTGTACACCAGTCGACACTAAACCAAATCTCAGCTCCCGTGATAGTCCACCATTTTCTAATCCAACACTTTATCGTAGCCTAGCTGGAGCTCTCAAAATTTTTTTTGATAGGTAAATGTTAGTGGTTAGTAGTTAGAAGTTAGTTCACCAAGTCTCCATACACCCATATCTCTAAGCCAACCTTATAACTCCCTCCTATTCGTTCCCAAAGGGAATCGAGCCCAGGTCACTCACTCAAGTGAGGAGCCCGTTGGCCAGGTGAACTAACTCACCTGTTGCTGGAGCTCTCAAATACCTCACGTTCACTAGGCCAGATATTGTTTATGCGGTCCAGTAGGTTTGTCTATTCATGCATGATCCTTGTGAAGTCCACATGTCTGCATTGAAGTGGATGATACGTTCAAGGAATACTTGATCATGGTCTTCAACTCTACTCGTCGATAGTCACTTCTCTTTAGGCATACACTGATGCTGACTAGGGTGGGTGCCTCGACACCCATCGATCAACGTCTGGTTATTGTGTTTTCTTAGGAGATAACTTGATGTCTTGGTTGACCAAATGCCAAACCACCGTGTCTTGATCTAGTGCTAAAGGTAGAATACTGGGTGTAGCTCATGTAGTTTCTGAAACCTGTTGGCTCTAAAATTTGTTGCTCGAATTACACTGCTTGACTCCAAGAGCCACACCTATCTACTGTGATAATGTGAGCACAATTTACTTAATTGGAAATCCAGTCCAATATCAGTGCACAATACATATTGATATGGATATACATTTTGTACGAGAAAAGGTGACACAGGGTCAGGTTTGAGTTTTGCATGTTCCTTCTCGATATCAACTCGCTGATATTTTTACAAAAGGATTGCCCCAAGTTTTGTTTGAAGAGTTACAGACTAATCTCAATGTTCGCATTCCTCCCGTTTCGATTCCTGGGGAGTAATAGATATATGTAATTATTTTGTGTATTTATATACATATGGTGTTGGGGAAATACAAATTTAAGCACACAACTAATTTCATAATTTAAATATAATTAAATCAAATAGTTGAACACCCAACAACAAGGTTTACATACAAAATATTATGAAGATACAAAATCACATAAGTCCTTACGCAAGCGGAGTAAAAGAGCTTTAAGTAATTTATACCTCTAGATGATAAATTCTTGAGATCCTCGCTTTTGGTCCACACGATCAACTTGATCAACCCAAAAGCCTCTAAATGACAAATTCTTGAGATCCTCACTTTCGATCCACATGATCAACTTGATCAACCAAAAGGTCTTCTCAAGTATTTCCTTGCCCTTGCTCATACACCCGGTGGAAGGCCACGCGAAAAATTACAACACAAGTAAAAAGAATTTTATTTTGTTACCGAAGCTCCCTAACTTTCTAAATTTGAGGCTTAATAATTGTGTATGTGATGAGCTGTCTCATCTCGTATTTATAATGAGGATTCTAGATCAATCCTATTTTTACAAGGAAATCTTGAATATCTTGAATATCAAATATTCCATAATCTTGATTATCTTGAATATCAAATATTCTAATCTTGATTATCTTGAATATTAAATATTCTAATCTTCCTCATTATCTTCTTGATATTTTTAAAATATCTTATATGTATCAATTCAATGAATTCTTAGATATTCTTTTATTCAAATTACATATCTATTTTTCGTAAAATCTCTAATGAAATTAAATACATAATTTTTTAAAATTTCAATAATTGGTCACAAAATTATTTCTTTTATTTTAAATACACTGTTCATTGTAGGACATTTAATTTGGGCTACTTGAGGGACCTTTAGGAGAATTAAGATTGGACCTCCTAATGGGCCTTGAATTCTAACATTGAGCCAAATATCATTCAACACATTAATATTAATCTCACTCCACTATAGCATTAATTTTGCACTATCCCCATATTACAATCATATGGCTCCCGATCATTATTTCCCGTATTTAAGATTCTTTTATCCGTCAATTAATCAAGCCACTGAACGCTTTAATTAATTTGACATCTTTATCCTTGAGTAAAGACAACTCAACTTTATCATCATATTGGAAACAAATTCCACATGCACGGTTAGTATGACGAAACGTATAAGCTCACCAAGGGGACTGTTGGGACAATCTTAAGTGTTTTGATTAGATCCCAAAACCCCTTGATGAATTTGCCTAAGTATAGTTCGATCAGGATGATAGGCTCAAGATAGATAGGTTAGAATAGATTTTCTATTCATAGGTATTCAGTTCAGGGGGAACGTACTGAGGAGTGAAGACTGATGGAGACGTCTTTGAAGTCTGAAGTATCCCCAACCCTGAAGGTTTGATCGTCCAGAAGATAATCAACCTGAAGCTGTAACCTGAAGATGCCTAGAAGCCATCCTGAAAAAGTCCACTGATCCTGACAGAACTGAGTAAACTAAGCATGCTCAGGGAAGTCTCTATCAGTGAGGGCACAAGTAACCTTGATCAGGCTGAATGTCTTACTGATGTTCTTAAGTCCTGACTTGGGCCTAGTATCAGTTAACCTGATACTTGTAAGTCCTGAGACCCAAAGGTTACACGTGCGAATGGAAGTCTGAAGAAGCAAAAAGAATGTCAGAGTCTCCAACATAAGACAAACATTTATACTGAGTAAAGAACGAGGGACTCAGAGTTATAAATGTACGAGGTTCAGTAAAGTCAAATGCCGACAAACTAGCCGTTGACAAAGCGACCAGTTAGAAGGCGACACGTATGTACGGAGACTGAGCTCATTTAATGCTTCTCAGAGGTGCAGGCGGCGGATCAGAAACTTTGCCATACTAGGTATGGTCTCTGTCATACAAGGACAACCAGTACCTGCACCTACCTAAAATAGAAGGGTTTGAAACGGATCTCCTCCAACGGATCTATTTCAAGCCCTCCTATAAATACAGAAGGCCTTGCTCCCAGTCAAGACCAACGGGAAATTTTCAAGAGAAACTCTCATGATTCCAAGCACTCAAAGTTCATTTGAAGCAACACTCTGAAATCTTAAATTTCCCTAGTGTTGTAGTAGGAATATATTCTGTATTTTGCTTAGAGTATTGATCCTATCCTTAGAACTGATTTGTTAGAAGGATCAATACACAATAGTTGGAAAAACGTGAATATCAAACCCCTCAGGTTGTGAGTTGGTTGGTAGGAAGGTCTGGGACTTGTAAAACCACCCAGGGGTCAGTTCCTTAGAGAGTAAGTTGGCTATTCGTGTCCCTTGGCACGTAAAAACCAAGTACCTATCCTCAGGGTTTTGAGGATAGCTTCTTGTTCAATCAGGTCGTGGATGTAGGAGTTGGTTATCTCCGAACCACGTTAAAAAGGCCCTTGCGTACTGATTTACTATTTGCTCAGGATCATACTTGTTATACATATTAAACTGAAGCATACTTGCATTGTTTTTAGAAAACCATCAGGACTGACTTTGTCATCCTGAACTTAAATCAGTGCACCAGCCTTAACCACGTTTTCACTAAGCAAACTGATAAGTTTTCAGGAACTAAAATGAGTAGAAACATAAGGGCTCACATTCCACACTAAACTGAGCTTACTGAGATAGTAGCCCAACTGACTAGCTTCGGAGCGGTCAATAGGATTGTTATCTTTACTGAGCTTCTGAGAGCACAACTCTGACTTAGCCTATTTGGTTCACTACTGATCTGTCTCTGCTGCCCCTGAGGACCATCAGTTCACTGAACACATCAGGAGCTTCCTGACTGAGTCTGAAAGAGAATTTTCCTGAGTCTTTTTGGGAAAATCTGACATCAGTGTATTCCCCCCATACACTGATTTATACTCATTTCGGGACCAACAGGGACTAATCATGCAAGACTCTCCAAGCACACGTTCCTCTGTATTAAATCTTAGCAATTGTCATGTTCTCAATGATGTGGCCCAAAATGCAAAGTATTGAGTCTCATTGACTCTCTACCCATAACAAATCAAAGTGACATGCATCGATTACACATAGTCCTATTTAAGGGACATAGATTTAGAAATAAACGACCAATGAGGTCTAATTCTTCAACTCATAAGTTATTATGAAAGAATTACCTCTCTGTAGGTCTTCTTCAATGCATCATCATGCACTAGTGTAATTCCTTAGTCAAGATAAGCCAATCTGGAATCTACATATCAACAGTTTATCAATGGGGTGTTCAAATCCCATCTAGATTGTGAAATTAGTACTTGTTACAAGGTACTGATAATGTGATCTTGCTGTGAGTTATCCGGGGATCACCATATTTATCTATAGTGTAACTTGTACTATTATTTTTTTATCATTTTGCAATAAATAAATAGCATTCATATTATTTAAAGCACAGTGATAAAAAATTTATTTCAGATAAAGCTCACGATTCAGTTTAGTTATACAAAGTAAAAGTATACTTGCCAGTATAACCCTAACAATCTCCCACTTATACTCAAAGTCTGCTTTTAAGTATACTACAACATATACATGTCCTACACGTGTCCTAATATATGGTAGGTGCAGAATAATACCTTATTTGTAGCTCCTAATTTGTTAGCAGTTTCTGACTTGTAGCCTAGATTTGTTTTCTGATAATTGTATACCTAGGACCTTTTTAGAATGGGAATGAACAAGGGATCACATTCTTACATCGACAATGGAGAAATTGCGAGCACTTATCAGCATAATGATTGGCTCTACAAATCTGACAACATGGGACATAAGGTTTATGCCCCTATGACCACTATTTTGATATATGTGACATATATACAAAGAAGTATCTCTGGATGAAGTTTGGCTAGAAGTATGATGGCCTCGAGATCCTATATATGAGTTACCACCATGACCATTATTAATAATAAAGACAGCAGGTGTTACGGTTAGGCCCTCCATGGTCTGAAACATGAGATATATTGGTTAGCCTAGTGAAGAATAGCACTGAAAGAATTGACAGGAGATAACACCAAGTGCACAAATTATTGGCCAAGGTCGCGTAAAAACCAACGGATTTCCAAGTCATTCACGGGATGGCCAATTGCTGCCAATTTATCACAAAGAAGCCCAAACTTACCAGAAAATTCATCAACAAATAGAGAGTTAGCAGAGAGATAAGAGCTCAACATGGAGTTGGTTAGCACAAAAGGCAGAGGAGTGAGCGAGTGCGACCTCAATGGCAAGAAATACCGCTTGGGACATCATGCAATCTAGGATTTCCAGTAGTATCTCCTCTGTGAGAGATGCTCCCATGACTGAAAGTAAGCATTTATCCTTTAAACGCCAAGTAGTAATATTAGTGGGTGCCGCACCAGAAGAGGTTTTCGTTTCAGTGGTTGTGCCGTCGACAAAGCTAACAATATCAAAACACATAAATATAATGTCCAATTGATGTTTCCACAGGAGATAGTTGGTCA
The DNA here is from genome assembly GCA_026898435.1 of Prunella vulgaris. Taxonomy (NCBI): domain Eukaryota; kingdom Viridiplantae; phylum Streptophyta; class Magnoliopsida; order Lamiales; family Lamiaceae; genus Prunella; species Prunella vulgaris. The sequence continues at coordinate 96,697 of JAPKLY010000144.1, read as the reverse complement.
ATGTTATTAGATTAAGGGGAATCATGGCATTAAAAAGCAAGGGATCGATTAGGATTGGCTGGAAGAGATTGACATTGTGAGGAGAGTGTGCATCGCTGGAAGGGTCTAGAGAGAGATAAGCAGTGGTTTGATGTGTACGACGAAAGAGAAAAAATGACTCTGCAAGATTAGATTAAAAAGGGTGGTTGTGTACATCAAAGTTTGGTGTGTATGGTGAAGAAGCAACAATATGCTATGTGCTGTAAGGTTGAAGATGGCTAGAGAGAGAGAGAGAGGACGGTTGGAAATTAAATAAGAATTTTCCATATAGAGAATCATTATATCACCAATGAATCTTTGGTGATTAGGGTAGTCTTTATTTATAGGGATGAATATAGAATTCACAAGAAACTATAATCGATTAAATACTGATCAACTATATCATGAATATCGGTGAGCTAATCAAGCACTAATTATGTACAACCATCGTAATATATAGATTTAGGTTGACATTCCTTAATACAAAGATCATTGAGCCCCTTTCCCCCTCAAATGACCTGCTCTATCCTCGTTGTGTCACTAAGGATCACCACAAATGACACACTTTATCTAGGTTAATTTTGCCTAGTCCATAAAATCTTGCCATGCACAATCTTTTTTTTCTACACTTGGAAAACACCTCATTTTTTCTGAGATCACGACCATTGTTGCGCCCCTAGATGGGCGAACAATCTTTAAATTCGTATGATATTTCCGCTTTGGCCGAGCCCTCGCCTATTTATTTTTTTGATAATATCTCCAAAAAAGGTCTGTTAATTATATTATTTTTATATGACACATTGTTTTATACCACAACACAAACCACCAATGTAGAAACTTTCAAGTAGTAAAAATATCCTTTTACAAATATATAAGAATATTGTTATGGCTTCAATTAATGGACAACTCATTTAACCCACAAATGACCCTCAAGTTTTACGCACTTTTCTAAAATCAATTAATATTGCATGTGTAATATGTCTCACGGGTACAACTCATTTATAACATATGTTAAGTTTGATCATTGGTATCCAATTTCATAGGATTTATATAAAGTTACAATGTGAATAATTATAGTTATCTTTCAAATTATATAATGTGATGGCCATCTCCAAAATATTACAAAAGTCTCCAAAATATCACATTGGGATAATTCTATATAAATACACCACCTTTTACTCAACTTTCAATTTAATCTTGAACTTCATGATTATTGTAGAAAATCCCAATCTTTTAAAAAGTACTTTTCATTCGATACACCTTTTTTTTCCGGCCAGCAACTGATGGCGTACTGTCTCGCCGGAGCGCGTGAAATGTTGACATGATAGCGTACACGTGTGAAATACTTTTATGGTTAATTCTATATAAATACACCACATTTTACTCAACTTTCAATTTAATCATGAGTTCACGATTATTATAAAATATCTCAACCTTTTAAAGAGTTTCAATTCGATACAAATTTTTTTTCCGGCCAACAGCTGATGACGTGTCTCGCCGGAGCATGTGAAATGTTGTCACGCTGGCGTAAACGTGTGAAATTACTTTTTTATATTTTATTTTTTCCACATCATATATTATATAATATTAAAATAACAAAATTTAATATTAAAAAATATTTTTTGAATGAGAAATACTATAAAAAAAATGTTTTCCACCATATTCAAGAGGGACTTCAAAAAACTGTGTTAATGGTACAGAATATCACCATTTAATTCTATATAAATACACCACCTTTTATGGTTTTGATATTCGGTACCATTAACACAGTTTTTCCAAGTCCCTCTTGAATATGGTGGAAAACATTTTTTTCCATAGTATTTCTCATTCAAAAAATAATTTTTAATATAAAATTTTGTTATTTTTTATATATATATAATATATGATGTGGAAAAAAAATAAAATATAAAAAAGTAATTTCACACGTGTACGTCAGCATGACAATATTTCACGCGCCCCGGCGAGACACGTCATTAATTGCTGACCGGAAAAAAAAAGTGTATCGAATTGAAACTCTTTTAAAGGTTAGGATTTTTATATAATAATCGTAAACTCAGGATTAAATTGAAAGTTGAGCAAAAGGTGGTGTATTTATATAGAATTAACCATAAAAGTATTTCACACGTGTACGCCAGCGTGACAACATTTCACGCGCTCCGGTGAGACACGTCATCAGTTGCTGTCCGGAGAAAAAGTGTATCGAATTAAAACTTTTTAAAAGGTTGGGATTTTTTACAATAATCGTGAAGCTCATGATTAAATTGAAAGTAAAGTAAAAGATGGTGTATTTATATAAAATTAACCCATAATTATAGTTATCTTTCAAATTATATAATGTGATGGCCATCTCCAAAATATTACAAAAGTCTCCAAACAAGTTTAAAATAAGATGATTATATAACGGATACCTACTTCTTTTTACTAAAAAAGAAGCACACTCCAAAAATAACAACACAAGTGTCGCATTAGAAGTTTGACGGATCTGAGGCTCTTATTTCAATTGAAATTTTAAATCATCATATTTCAGTGGATGGATGATGATCTTAATTTTTTATTCTCAAAAGATTACAAGAATATGTATTTTGTTTTAATGATGAATATGATGTTATTTGAATTTCAACTAATTTTCATCCCTTATTTCTCTAGTATCTACATTTGTTGACTTTATAAATAAACACATGGTAGTTAACAATGATCACTTTAAAGTCTTTTACCATAACAAAATACATTTTATCATAATGACACGTGTGTCATTGTAACAAGACACACTATGTTTGGATTTGAGAATTGTGCAACAATATTTTATAGGTTTTATTTCAGCATAACTCATACATAATAATAGACTTACTAAATATTCTTCGTCGCCCATAAATGAAAGGATTAAAGAAAAAAACTTTAAAAGAAAAGTACATCCACTTTAATAAATCATTTTGATGCTAATGTGCAAATTATGAATTTTTTCAAAAAAAAAATTAGACTATAATAAAAGAGTAATTTAATTTTAGCATAATAAAAAAAAATTAGACTAACATAAAAGAGTAATTTAATTATACCATAATCAAAATGAGAACAAAATATTAATGTTACATTTTTTTGTTTTTCCTCCATTGAAATCAAAATCTTTATTAATGAAAGTACACTAAATATAATATTTTTTCATGCATTAGTCTAAAAAAACATACATGGAATAAATCACATCACATGAATGTTAATAATTCGGTGAAAGTCTCGGATGCACTTGATTCACAGTGCACTCACTTAACAGTTGAGATAATTTATATTGAAAAATATGGGTAGATTACACTCAATTTTCAGTGTAAGCAACTCACACATTTCAGTACAATCAACCCATACTTTTCAGTATAAATAACCTCAACTATTGAGTAAGTGCACTATGCGCTAGGTGCACAAGTAACTTACTTTAGTAACCGACTTGTTTGAGAGAGTATTGGTCAAACTCGTGGAGTTAAAACAATATTAATTCAATATTATTTAATACATTAATTATATGTATAGTATTTATAAGTAAGTATCATGAGGGAATAATTATGTCCTCGGAGGATTTGGCGAGCTCCAGCGTATGTTTGGTACATTTTGTGTGGGAGGCGAGTAACAAGGACTAATATTGGTCCCAAAAGATGGTTTAGTGAAGGAAACTCTTAAATCAAGTCTAGAAGGGGGGAGTTGAATAGAGTTGATGAATTTTAAAACTTTTCATTTTAGGCCTTTATAAAATATCAGCAGACTACCTTTAAAGTCGTATGTTTTATAAAATAGTGTGCTAGTGAATCTTTTTGGTGTGGAAACGATTTTAATTGAAAACCCTTTTTAGTGTTGTAGTGCACAAATATAAGAACGAAAAATAAATAAGGCAGAGACACCAAATTTATAGTGGTTCGGACCTCAATGTCCTACCCCACTCTCCACAATCCAATCGGACTTGTGGGTCTCTCCACTATCTTCATTTCTCACTCACTCGCGCACTGAGAGTAACACTCTTTTACAATCGTCAATGCTTGATTAGCAATCGACTTACATAGCTTCTACAAAGCCTCTAACTGATAAGTGTGAATGAATGTGTTTGTAAGTACACGTGAGAATTTCGACAAAGTTTTGGCTAATTTAATCGCGTGATAATCTTGTTAAAAATTCTTCACTGGTACTCCTATTTATAGGGGTGAATCAACTAGCCGTTGGAATAGACTAATGATCAAATCCCTATAAATTAGGATGCAATCAATCAGCGAGATTGATTGATCCCCTTCAAGATTTTCGGAAATATCTTCATAAACCCCAATCAATCAAGTTTGTCCCCTTTATTGATTGGTCTTCTATTCCGGAAGACTTCTAGCCGTTACAATTAACCCTTGATTGATTTTGTGTTTTCTGGGTCGAGCACAAGATGGCTCCAGCTGATCTGTCGCCTCAGCTGGTTTACTAGACTCATCTGGTATGTGGACCTCTACTGATGTCAGAAGACTTCATCTATTTCCACCAGTCTTCAAAAGACATCCTCTGATCAGAATGTACCTCTGCTGGTATCTCGGACCTCGTCTGGTGTCTCGATCATCGTCTAATCCTGATCCCAGTCTTGTCTGCAACTTGCTCTTCAGCTGGTCTTGACTTCAGCTAGTACTGGACTTCAGCTGGTACTTGACTTCAGCTGATACTTGACTTCACTGAGTTCATCTCCAGACTAAGTCTGATGTCAGCTGCTCAGGTCTTTTCTCTTCTGGAATATGCTAAGTCTTCAAAGACTTAGCTGATCTTCTTTCCTATGTATACTCTGGATCTTCTAGGCAACAAGGTATGTTCCCCCTTACTATGTACCTATCTAATCCTAGATTATTCATCAGCTGACTAACAGGTTCAGCTGGTCCTTTTACATGCTGAGTGGTTTAATATATCATCAAAACATCTAAACAACAATATACCGACAACTGATTTAATATCCCTATCTTATTTTGTAGGCCCTTCAATTCAAAGGTGCAGACGATCTCATCATAACTATTGTTTACCTCCGGAATCACAAGAATAAGACTATCGAGCATTTAAGTCAAGACTGCTATACTTGAACAACTCGAGTAATCACATATCCTCACTACCTGCTCGCACGAGCAGTTGGGCTTGAAGGTAGTTATTTTCATTTGTTTGAAATTTTGCTCAATTAACTCACAAGTTTAAGTTGCTTGCCACTTTGTATCTTAAGAGGTTACTGTTGCCATCCCCACAACTTTTACAACACTTTCCCAAAAGATTAGAAGGATGTCCGGCCGTAAGAAGAATGACCTACCTTTTGTCATATCTGAAAAGCAGAAGAGACATCAAACTGTGGGAGAGAGCAATGCTCCTCGCGCTCCTACCCTGAGGGCGACAAAAAAAGCGATAGGCTGGAACAATCTTCCTCACGCCAAGGTGTTGGTGGTCACCATCTAAAGAGATGTGATGACTCTAGTTGGGCGCGATGATCATCTCCCACAAAAGAAATCCAAGTAACCCGAGAGGGGATCTGTTTTGGATAGGTGGGAGCGAGAAGCTTCTGACCTAGTGGTGACACCACCTTCATCATCATCGCCCACGACATTTGGTGTATAGATGGTGGATAACACTTACATGGGATAGGACCCTGCCCACTCTGAGTGAGTTGATCGCATGTTACCCCAATTTCAACAATCCCGCCCAATTTCCAAACAGATGTGAGGCCCTTCATCAATTCAGTCTTGCTCTCATCCCTACAAATATTCTGGAATCAACAGCGTCAACAACGGATGGCGACTTATGCTTGGCCATGAACTACTCCAATGGTTCTTGATCAAGTAGGAGAGTATGAGCAATCAAACAAATCTTTGGTCCAATCCATCTTTAAGGTGGAGCAGAAGAAGGCCTCTGAGATGGAGATGAAGGTTAAGGTGTTGCTTGATGCCGAGCAAGATGCCCTTGTCGAATTGGAGAGGGTTAAGATTGAAGTTGCTCGCCTAATGCAAGAGATGGCCACGCAAAAGGATAAGGGGAATAAAAAGTTGCTCGCATTTTAGAAAAACCTACCAAATTGAAACAAGAACTCATTAATGCTCACTAGAAGATTGCCGGACTTAATGTAGAGAAGATGATGACTTATTCGCCCGTCACTGTGGATAAATTATGAGGAGAGGCTGCAGACTTTGGGTACATTTGTGCCTGCGCTGAGTGTCTTCGGCCCTACAAGTATGATGTTGACATTAACGAAGATGTCTTTCCTATATTAAAGAAAGAATTTACAGACATCATTGTGTCAAATCCACTTAGGGATTACAATGGAGCAGATCAGAGTGGATATCTCAATATCCAAACCTGTTCCACGCCTCTGCCCCGCTGATCCGCTCTGCTCCATGCTCCACTTCGGGGTAGCATTATTGAGATCCATGCCTGCCCCGCGCGGGCAGATTTGATCCGTTTTACCTAGAGATGTTAAACGGGCTGGCCCTAACCCTACAGGGCCAGCCCTACAGGGCTCCGGGCCTAAACGGTCCCGGGCCTTAGCGGTTCATCCTTAACGGGCCGCTAAATGCTCGGACCTAACCCTAACCCTAGCGGTCCGCGGGCTAAACGGGCCACTAACGGGCTCGGGGTAATTTTTTTTTTACAAATTTAAAATTTAATATAAAATAGAACTAATGATTTAATAACTAAAGTTCACACATCCCTAAAAGTTTTGAATTAATTGAGATCTAACTTATTTATTTATTTTTCTATTTTAATCTGTAGTTAAGTTATTAGTTAATAATGAATTAGTAATTAATAATTAATAAAGTTTACAATTACGTAACACAAGTGAGGAGAAATCAGGCCAGCCCACAGCCACAGCCACAGCACACAGGCCCACGGCCCACACCTCCACAGCCCACAATCACATTCAAATTTAATTAACTTATATTATATATTAATTATTTAATTTAATTAAAAAAAAACCGGGCTACCGGGCCAGCCCGGTTAACCGGCGGGCTAGCCCGTTTAGCCCGCGGGCTAACCGGTCCGGGCCAAAAAGGCCCGGTTTTATACGGGCCACCATATGCTCGGACCTAACCCTGTAAAAAACAGGGTTAAACGGGCCGGCCCGCCAGCCCGCGGCCCGTTTAACATCTCTAGTTTTACCCCATCTATTAAATGTTCATAATTTTCAAAATCAATATAAAAAAGTCTATATATAAAATCATTATTTTTTAGAACCGGTTGAACCGGGAACCGACCATATATAATCGGTCTGATTACCCCCTAAAACTATTTTTACGGTTCAATCGGAAAAAACTGGTTGAATTGGTTCGTTTTTTTATTTTAATTTTTAAAAAATTATCTTTTATTAAATTAAATCTTGAGACACGTCCCAACCCCAGAATTAATTTATTCTACAATTTATATATTTTAAATGTTCATTTAAATATTTTAATTTGAGACTTTACTATGCATGAGTTATAAAACATATCATGGATTACAATCTGATATTATAACTTGAGTTATTTTGAATATTTTAATTTTGATTGTTTACGATTCTATTATGTTTATTTCAATATGTAAGTTATAATTTATTAAAATTTTATATTAGAATATTTAATTTATTTTATTTTGTAGTGTAACATATATAATATTAAAAAAATAGGTCAAAATGATTTTAACGGTTAGACCGTCGGTCCAACCAGTTGGACCGGTTGAACCAGGAATCGTTGCTCTGTCCGGTTTGATCACCGGTCCGGTTATGAAAATAATATTAAAAATTAATGAACAAAATATTAAAAATTCACAATTTTAAAAATATCCATCCAAATCACCAAATCATATCGAAAATAGTTATAAAAAGTTAGTTAGTTAGAATATATAAAAATCTAACACGAGCTCAATCATTCCTCACTTAGCTCATATCTACTCACATTGCTAAATCATTTTAATATGTATTATTGTATTAATATTATATATACTAATGTTATCTATTTATATATATGTTTAATACTTTTTGTTACTTTTTATTCTTTTCTTTACCTTTTCATATGCATTATATATATATATTTAATACTATATATATTATATATATCTAACATTATATATAATTAATATTATATGGAGTGAATTGGGGCGGGCGGGGCTGATCAGGGCAAAAAATATGTAGATCCATACCTGATCTACTCCGCGAGGGGAGCGGGGTTGATCTGCTCCATTCTTACAACGGCGCAGAGCGGGGCTGATCCAAACATAGTGGGGCAGAGCGGATCGACTGTGGAGCAGATCATTTTATCATCCGTAAATCCACTTGTTGATGAGACGGTAGTGGATGTCGGTGACTTAATGGAGCTTGGGATCGATCTTAGCATCTTTTCTTCAGGTATAAAGATCATCGGTGACACATATGGTATGGGCGAATAAGTCAAAGGCGAGCTAGCTAACGAGCAAGAGGGAGGAGGTGACCAAGGGGACGTCATGATAGATGTTGGAGATTTGTCTTTATTTGAAATCCTACCTACCTTGCCCCAACTAGTAAGCAGAACCCTCCAACAGCTTCGCGCAAGCAAAACACTTTTGTCGAGCAACTCGAAGTGCCGACAACCAACAAGCTTCTTAGCTTTAGAGTTGTTATTATTTACTCCTTGGATTGCAATGATTTGTAGTTCTTTAACCTTTTGTGACTGCCCACGGTAACTCTTTTTTTTTAAGGTGTTCCTTTCTTTTGTTCAATGAAGACACTTTTGTTACTATTGAGGTTGCCTTTTTCTTGCTTTTAATTTTTGCTTGTGTTATCATTCATCATTAAACTGCTCGGTTATATGGTGCTCTTTGGTTTGTATTATGTTACTTTAACTGCGAACTAGTACTGTTATCCCTGGGCATTAAGTCCTTGAAGGACATTTGCCTTGGATTGTAAAATTATTGGGAGATGGTGTTGGTTATGCTCCATTATAAAGGTGTGTACCTCACAACTTTAATGGCCTATCACGTCCGGTCACCTCGAGCTTGATAATAACATTCTAGGACTTACTCAGTTTACAAAGTGTTCACTCCCTTGAGAAGTTGATCGCCCATGAGCAATTTTTAAGCTTAAAGACAATTTTCTAACACAGTTTTGAACTTGGCAAAGCTTAATTGAATAACAACTATACAATCTTTTATATACAATCAATCTTGCTCGCCACTTACATGTTAGGGGCGAGCGATTCAATACATACAAGGGAAAAAGTTTAAAAATACATAATTTTTTTTAATTTTAAGTCTATTGATAGTACTTCTTCAAATGTGTCACACTTCATATATAATTTGAAGGATTTCCATCAAAGTCTTCAAGATCGTATGTTCCATTGGACCAGTTGGTTGCCACTCTATATGATCCCTCCCAGTTTGGACAAATACTCCTGGTGGGGTGGCGAGTATCTTTCTCATGATCAAATTTCCAACCTTGAATTATGTGTTCCGCACTTGTGAATTGTAGTATTTTTTAGCCTTTTATTTGTAAGCTGTGTTCTTTAGTTCTGACGATGCTCGAGTTTTTTCTAACAGATCCTTTTCCACTAATATTGATTTTTTGTTCATTACTTCAAATCTGATTATGAACTAATTATCTTCCAAGTCTAATTTTGAACTTCAACCGGAACTACTGCCCCGAATGCCGGAGTGAATGAGGTTTCTCTGGTGCTAACTATATAGATAGTTCTAGAGGACAATAGAATTTTCGGAAGTTCATATGCCCAACTACCTTTTTTGTTTGTCAAACAGATCTTTAGTAAAAAAATTAATTGTTGTTGATACGTACTGTTAAACAGCGTTAACATGATATCTTTGATTCCATTATAATTACTTCTAATGTAATTCTTGATATTTTTTTATCAAATACTTGATATTTTAAGTTTTTCTAAAAATGAATGTTTCAGTTTCATATTAAGTATTATCATGACTTACATTCATAATTCTTCCTATTAATATTGTGAATGTCTTGTATGCACTAGATAGATCGTGCAACTCAAGCGTGTTTCTAAACAACTAGATTATTTTCTTTAAAAGTCACGTTTGTTTACACTAAAAAGTTGTGGATATTCAACCATAATTATCAATGTAAATAATTTTATCTATTCCAAAAAAAAAATCAAAATTATCAACTAATATATTTTCAGATTTGAAGATTTGCGACCGCTTCCGATTTAATTTTTTAAATAGCAACCGCCTATACGATCTCAGACTGATCAATATAATTCTTTCGTCTAAAATCCTATAGAGTAGCAACTATTACTTAGCGGTCACTAATATTAAATTGATCGTAGCGACTGCCGACAGTCGCAAATTAGTCGCTAACCGTCTGAATTTGACTAGTAGTCAAAATCTATAGCTAATACCTCTAATTAGCGACTGATATAAAAACGGTCGCTAAAATATATTTTTTTCAGTGTAAAGAATGGAATGATACCATACTTGCCCTAACTATGAAGGACACTGATCTAAAAATATTGAAAGATTATCGGACTATTAGTCTATTCAATGTTTGTCACAGAATCTTGGCAAGAGTTGTCACTAGTCAATTTAGGCCCATTATATTGGAAACCATTGATCTACAACAGAGTGCATTTATTCCAGGAAAGATGATAACATATAATATTTTAATTGAATATGAATGTATGCACTGTCTTCAGAATAATAGAGAAAGAAAATATGGCTTTGATGCTTTTAAAGATTAACGACTGTCATCAACGGTCGCAAAATAAATCTAAAAATTGATATTTTATTTTAATATATAATTTAACGACTGTCAGAGGTGGTCAGAAAGTTAAAGTTAACGATCGCCTGCTGCGGTCGCCAGATATAGATTAATATTAATATTTTTACGATCGCGTAACACATTTGTTAAATATAAATTAACTATCGTTCAAGGTGGTCAAAAAAAATTAAATAAAAATTAATAATTTAATTTAATAAATGACTTTACGACCGCCAGAGACAGTCGTTAATTTAAAAATGCCGGCCATCTATAACGGTCACTGAGTTTTACCCAAACAAGTCATGACCTGAAACATTTAACAATCGCTTTGGCAGTTGTTGGGACAATCTGAGTATTTTGATTAGATCCCAAAACCCCTGATGAATTTGCCTAAGTACAGTTGTTCAAGTTTGTCTAGTTCAGGATAGTTTGGTTAGGAATTCAGTTCAAGGGAAACGTGCTGAAGACTGAAGAATATTAGAGTCGACCCAATTTACTGAAGTCTGATGTGCAATCCATCCTGAAGAAGTCAGAGTCAGTCTTGCTGAAGATTGCCTGAACTGAAGCTGAAGAACGAAACCTGATGATCCGTCCTGAAGACAATCCTGAAGTACCATTGGCTGATGTTTCTACTGAGTACACTAAGCATACTCAGGACAGAACTTAGTCAGTGAAGAGTAAGTGTTACCTATCAGGCTGTGCTGAATGCACATAAGACCTGACTTAGGCCTTGGTTCAGTTTACCTAAATCATGTAAGTCCAAAGCAAAAAGGTTACACATACTGGGCTGAATAACCTATCAGGTTGTGCTGAATGCACATAACACCTGACCTAGGCATTGGTTCAGTTTACCTGAATCATGTAAGTCCAAAGCAAAAAGGTTATTTATGCTATGAGACCAAGAGACAAAAAGAATGTCAGCAAGACTCCGATAAAGATAAACATTCAGGCTGAGTTATTAACAAGAGACTCAGAGTACTGAATGTATGAGGAAGGACAAATGTCAGAAGATCAACTAGACATTTGAACGGAAAACCAATGATCTTTCGACACGTATGTACGGAGTCTGCGTAGCATTTAATGCGGCATTTAATGCGTCTCAGAGTTGCAGGCGGCGGGACAAAATTGCCAGATTAAGCATGGTGATTAAGTCAACAGTACATCTAGCCTGCAACCACCCTAAAATAGGAAAGATTTGGGTAGATCTCCTCCAACGGATCTATTTTGAATCTCGACTATAAATATGGAGAGCCTTGCACTCATTCAAGGCTAACGGGAAATTTCCAAGCGAAAGCTCTCAAGAATCCAAGCACTCAAAGCATACTATAAGCAACACTCTGCAATTAAATTTCCCTAGTGTTGTAGTAGGATTCACTCTGTATTTGCTTAGATCGATAGCTCTAATATTTAGCATTGTTTTGTATTGCTAGAGTTATCTTAGTTGGAAACCAAGAATACCAAACCACTCAGGGTGTGAGGTTGGTTGGTTAGAAGGACTGGGACTTGTAAAACGCCCAGGGGCCAGTTCCTAAGAGAGGAAGTTGGCTATCCGTGTCCCTTGGCACGTAAAACCCAAGTACCTATCCTCAGGGTTTTGAGGATAGCTTCCTGTTAAATCAGGCCGTGGACGTAGGAGTTGGTTATCTCCGAACCACGTTAAAAAGACCCTTGTGTGCTGATTTACATTCTTGTTCAGGATCATAACTGTCATCATACTAAACTGAACATTCTGCATTGATTTTAAATTCAGACTGAATCAATCATCCTGAATCTTAATACTGTGCACTCAGCCTTAACCACTAGTTTACTAAGCAAACTCAGAGAAAAGGTTTTCAGAAACTAAAATGAGTAGAACCTAAGGGCTCACTTTCCTCACGTACTCTAGCTCACTGAGATAGTAGTCCAACTGACTAGCTTCCGAGCGCTCAGTAGGTTTGTTATCTCTACTGAGCTTCCGAGCACTTTACTCACACTCAGCTTATCTGACTAGTTACTGAAAGGTTCCTACTGCCCCTGTGGACATTCAGCATACTGAGTAATTCAGGAAATCCTGACTGAGCGTGTTATAGCATTTTTCTGAGTCTTTCAGAAAAATCTGACATCAGTGTATTCCCCCCATACACTGATTATACTCGTTTCGGGACCAACAAGTGGTATCAGAGCGGTGGTTCAAAAGACCACTGACTTTGTTAATATTACAACCGCAACAAAATTGGTCGCTAAATTTAGCGACCGAAACGATCGCTAAAACTTATTAGCAACCAAAAAAGGTCACTAATGTACACTAAAATGCGCATTTTTTGTAGTGATTGTTGGTAGCGGCACAATCATATCGTTCCACCATATAACTCTGCTTTTCTTTTTTCTAGAGCTTTCTTGCTTTTAATTTCTTCCTATGTAAATAAATAAAAGTTATTTGCATTAGAAAATGATATATGTGAAGATAATAAAAAAAAAAAAAGTAAAAAGTTTGTCTTGTGTGAGATCTTCTCATGAGTCACTTGAGACTATACGAATTAACATTCATCCCCTACCAATGTGATAATGAGTTATACTCAATATCAAAGTGATAATGAATTACACTCAATTTATAGCATATTTTATATTTTATGTCATGAGACAGTCTCACACAAATTTTTGTCAAAAATAAATTATTTTTTGGCTGATAATGGAGAACCTTAGAAGATAGAATATAATAAGAAATAGAGAGAAAAGAATCAAACTGTAAAAACGTGTAAGAATCATTTTCGACTTGGCTTTAATTTATTAATAATTTATTGAAATTAATAAGGGACAAGCTCTTGTTTTCAATTAATAAATACTCATCAATGATTTGCTTGCATAGGTTGCAATCTATACATATTAATATATATGTCTATATATTGTGTATCGCCTCTGCATCAAGGAGCCATATACATTTTGTTAATTCTCCATTGAATTTCCAGCTACACTGGCTACACGTGTGTTCATGGGCGTAGTTACTTTAGGGCTACACTGGGCTGTAGCCCAGTGCAAGCTGGAACATGCTTCCTATATATACATATGCCAACAAGTTAATTTAATATCAAGCCCACTCCAAATGAACTTTTAAATCCTGAAAAATTTAATGCTCAAATCCCAATAGGCAACAATTCAAGTAGAAGACAACGTTTTGTATCTTTTTTGATTTGAAAGTTAAATTTATATTGTGCGGTGATGGTCCTTTTTCTTTATATATATATATATATAAATCTTTTTCAAATATAATAAATTTAAGAGTATAAAATATTGAAAATCATGAACAAAAGTAGCAGTTTTATCGAAATTTTAGAAATTGGGTTTTCTTGAAATTTTCCACTTCATTCAAGATAATAATTTTTTTTAATTCTATTTATTTATTCATGATTTTTTATATTATCATTTTGCTTGTTGAAGATGATTTTGTATCTTATGTATTCAATTTTTATTTTATATATTAAATTAATATTTAATATCAAAATTTATTTAGATAGTTATCGAAATTGCTAATTAATTGTATAAAGAAATATATTTAAATTACATAAATAGTTCCATGAGAATTTATGGTCACTGATATGATTTTTTTTTTTACCAAAAAATAACCCTATATGATTTTCCAATCAAAAGTTAAGAAATTAACACATGTAGAGTTGAATAGAGGATTTAATTATGTCATCCGTTGAATTATTTTCTCCCAATGTAGCTAAATAGAGTCAAGATATTGTTTGTTTAGAGTATGGAGGCGGCACTTCGTACGTAATAAGACGAGAGATGATTTTCTTAGAGATTATCTGATGATTTATATTGAGAACGATTTTACTAAGAATATAGACATACTCAATTATTGATGACTTTTATGTTTTTAAGTTTAATAGGGCACAACTTTAAGTGAACATCGAAATATTTTATTGTGTAAATAATTTTTTAATGTATCGAAACATTTACTGTTTAGCCCACCGTGCTATCAAATCCTGGATCCGCCCCTGCGTGTGTTGACATTAGTTCAGTTAATTACTAAATATACCCTTCCATTTCACAAGGATACTCTATATTTTCATTTCTATTTATCTCAAATTATGATAAAAAAGGCCCTAATTTTATAATTTTAATAGTTTTACTTATTTTACTTCCTTTATTTATAAAAATATGCTCATTAGTTTACACGTGTTTAATACAATATGTTGGAGGATATTATAGGATATTGTGAAATTCGTTTATAAATAAAGTGAATAATTTATGGTAAACGGACCCCACAAACTCCGTAATATCTTTCGACAAATCACATTATTAAGATAATAAGTTAGCTTTTAATCTATTAAGAATTAGTTGTTAATTTGCTATTTGTATAGTGATACTTTTTAGAGCAGTATTATATATATATATATGCCTTGAATAGAATAGTTCTTAGATACTATCAAAGTATTGTAAAAACTGTATACTCTTTTTCTCTCAATGTTCAGATTCATTTCTTCATCATTCTTGAAGATCTTCCTTTCATATGGTATCAGATGATGAACTCATGTTCATCTGGTAACTAGTTCGATCTTGTTTCCGTTATTTTGAGAATGTTTTTGGATTCCTCTGGTTTTTTTTATTTCGGATTCCTCTGGTAATCGCAATTTCAATTTTCATCTGGTTTGATTCGCGATTTCACCTGGTTTTGATTCAAGATTTCAATTTTCATTGAAGAGTTTCAATTTTGATTTGAAGAGTTCCATTCGCGATTTCAGTTTTGATTCGCGATCTTTATTTTCTTTTACAGACGGATCAATTTTTTTTAGGGTTTTTTTCCTAATCTGAGTTCTACTCATCGTAATCTGAGTTCTACGCTCGATTTAGATTGAGAAATGTATAACAGATCTTCTCTTAATCCGATTGACAACCCACTTTCTCCTTTGGCCTTACATCCGAGTGATAATCCTGCAATCTCCATAGTCATGGAACCCTTATCTTGACATATATAAGATTACTTTACCTAATCCCCTAAAACTTAGTAATGTTAATTTGACATATTATCACTGCACTCCCTATCCTTTATCTGATTACTTGTACACAAGTAGGTTATCCACCAAATATAGAGTTTTTACAGCTTCAATATCACAAATTATAGAGCCTAAAACTTATAAGCAAGCTTCTTCAAATGAACATTGGACTAAAGCAATGAAAACTGAATTAGATGCTCTTATTATAACTAATACTTGGTCTATTGTTTCTCTACTAAAGATAAACAGTGTATTGGTTGTAAGTGGGTATATAAGGTTAAATGCAAACCTGATGGAACTAGAGCTGTCAAATGGGCCGGGCTGGGCCGGGCCGGTACCGACCCACCAGGTTCGTCGTGTTTTTTCGAGCCACATATTTTCAAGTCCGTCCTGGCCCAAGGCGGGCCACCGGGCTACCGGGCCAAACCGGCCCAATTTTTTTTTATTTTTTATTTTTTTATAAATTTTAATATATCAACATTACATTTGATTTCTATATTTATGTTATTAATTGGTAACTTTGTATACAAATACTACTTAAATAGTAATAAATTTTTATTTAATTTGTTAAAAATAATTTAATAATTAAAATAAAACTCAAATTTCTATATAATATTCAAAAAACTATAATTTAACAAACCTTAGTAAACTGTAATATACAAAAATAAAATCAAACAACAATTTTCTAACTGTTTGCCAAAATTGTGTATGATTTCCACGCAAGTGTACGTGGTCGTTGTTGTCGTGGCAAGTTAACAAAGTTAAATATCGAACACAGGGAAACGATGCGATATCAAGCTAGCATTGAGTGTCTACAAAGGTGGATAACTAGGAAAGCAAGAAAAAAATCATGATTTCTATCTACTAAATCAACAAGAAATAGTAAATCTAACTATCACCTCTAGGAAGTGAGCAAGTGTGGAGTGTACATGAAAGTAATCCTACTATAGTTCCTCTAGTGTCCTATCCATCCTAGCATGCAAAAGGTCTCTTGGTGTCTTAGTCAGCCAACTAGTATCTAGATCTCTCTAATAACATAAGTTTAAGGGCTCTATTGGGTGTCTAGACCTTTCTACAACTCCCAACACTCTAATTAAGAGGTCTAGACTAATATGCAATTCTCATTGGTCATACAAGCCAAATATCAAACACTTGGTATGCATAAAGTTCTTAGATCTCAATTCTTTTTTTTATCGGTAAATGTTAGTGGTTAGTAGTTAGAAGTTAGTACACCAAGTCTCCATACACTCGTATCTCCAAGTCAATATTATATCTCTCTCTATTCGTTCCCAAAGGGAATCGAACTCGGGTCACTCACACAAATGAGGAGCCCGGTGGCCAGGTGAGCTAACTCATCTGGTTTTCTTAGATCTCAATTCTCATTTCATAGCTAACCATATGGGCACATACAATCCAATTAAACATCCCAAGCATTCATACAAATCATTAATAAGAGAACTAATCCATCAAGATCACTAATTCATGCATAGGATTAACAAGAACTAAATTTACCATAATATTCATGCAACCATGCAACAAGGATATTAGCCCATGGCTAATTGATGGAACAAAACAGCAATTAACAATCTAATCATCATGATTATTAACTAAAACAAGAGAATTAAAGGAAATCTTACCATATGTGGAGAAATTGAATACAATCTACAAACCTCCAAAATGCTAACTCTTGATCCAAAGCTTGAAAACATAAATCGAACCGTAGAATCGTAGCTAATAACGAGACTAAGCTAATGGAACAAACGGATTAAAGATCCAATGGATGGATCAAAAGTTATTGAAGAAATAAGATTGAATCTAACTAAGAACGCACTAAGTAACTACCTAATTCTCTCTCTAAACTAATCTAAGAACTTGAAATAATGAAGATTCTCATAATAGATCTGATCCTTGAGGTATTTATAGTGCCCACAATGTTTAGTCCAAAGTGCCCTTCATTAAATGCGCGAAAAGAAGAAACAACCCTTCAAAATTATGCAGAACCAAGCCTGTGCACGATCCCGTGCTTGTGGAAGCACGATCCGGATCGTGCTTGCTTCCTTGTTTTAGCACGTTCCAGAGATCTGTCGCACGATCCCGTGCTTGTGGGTGCACGATCCCAACTTGCCCCGTTCGGTCGATACTCGACTTCCTCGTTTTCTTCATATCTTGAGTTCTAGAGCTCCGATTGACTCGATTCTTTTTCCATTGCGACCCTCTCTTCGAACTCTTCAACATGGTATATCATTTGCTTCCATTGGATCAACTCACAAATTCTAGATTTTTACTAACTTGCTCGTCTTTCACCGGTTTGCTCGTTTTCACTACAAAACATAACTTCCTAGCCAAAAAGGATTAAATGCACGAAGTATAGCATTTTAGGGTCAAATATGAATATAAGAACATCAAAACCATAGAGAAATGAATGCAAAATTATGCAATTATGACCGTAATCACACCCTCAAACTAGATTGTTGCGCGTCCTCGAGCAACGAAGCGATAAGATAGTGGAATAATTGTATCAATGAAGCATCAAGTACAAGATCAAATGCCATGGAAGTATCACTCAATATCAAGCAAGTCTAGAATGTAATCTCATCTAATCAACCATCAACAATGAATCAATAAGCAACATATCAAATCAATGAGTCAAGATCTTCTCAAGATAAGTGTTTAGCTCACCACTCAAGTGTTTGAGGTTCTCTCAATCATCACACCACATACACATACTACCATAAGCTTGACTTGAGTCTACATTATCCACCACTTGAAATGACAAATCATTAACACCTCAATGATGACTTTCATAAGATTGTAGTGTTGGCTCTTTGGTAGGGAAGGATAGATATGGATAAAGTGACTAAGTATGATTAGTAAAGCATAGAAGGAATCAAAGTAGAGATCATATCTTCATGCAATGTTGCACATACTCATCTTCATGCTCTTTCTAATCTACTTTTCAAGATCATTCCTCCCTTTCTTTGCAACTTTTTAGCCATACAATAAAAGTCAAACTTAACCACATTTTCAATAAAAGTCAACCTTTTTTTTCACATGCTTTGCTAGCACTTGCTCTTGAACCTTCTTTTCACATCAATCCATGCATACTTGAATATCTTACACTTAAGGCCACCAAGTTCTTCATCATATCACCAATCTTCATTCCTTCTTTTCACTCTACTAATCATGGGGATAAGAGAGTTCCAAAAAGGAAGGAAAATGACTTAAAGTGTGGTCAACCAAAGGAAAGGTCTATATGCACAAAATGGTAAACAATGGATCATAATATCATTGGTAGGCTCATATGGCAAAGTGACTCAATATAGATCAAAGAAATGCCTCAAATCATATCATGCGAACTCAATATCTAACGTAGTCTTGAATAAGACCAAAGCCAAGTTCTAGAGTAACATGTATGTGTGTGGAACTCACATCAAAGAATGTATCATCCGTTCAAGATTGAAACGGGCATCAAAATGGCTCAAAACCTCACGGGTTAAAGGTGATCAAGACTCATATCATATCAAAAGTGCTCAAATCATCAAAGTATCAAGCATCATAAAATCAATAACAAACTAAACAAGACATGAATCAAGAGATAAGTCAAATACATCAAACCTATACTATCCACATCATCCACACAATCATAAGCATATCTCATGCCCCATAGCTCTCAACTAGCAAAATCATGGCAATAATCAACAAGCAAAAAATAAGGCATCAAATAAGAATATGGTCACAAGACATAATAAAGCACTCAAAAGCATAGCATTGCAATGAGATTTAAGAAACGAACACACCCTCCCCCCCAAACTTTTTTGGACCAAGGGTCTAAAAAGTGGCAAAAGTGAAGTAAAGATCATGCAATGCACAAATTAAAGCATAATACAACAAGAATCAACAATTAAGCTCAAAATAACAATTTAAAATCAAGCAAACTAAACTAGGAATGGAAACAAATAGGAAGAGATAAGTGTAAAGACATACCTTGAGTTGAGATTACGAATAGGAGAGTGAATTGCCACTTACACGAAAATCTTTCTTCTTGGCCAAGTAGGAGGAGAAATCTCCTCATTACACCTTTCTAGAGCTCACAAATCACATCAATTTATCATTGCAAATCAAAATTTGAAGAACGAACACACCCCCCAAACTTTTTCGAATCAAGGATCCTAAAAGTTTGAAAAAAAGTGATGAAAATAGGATTTGCTATGAATCAATGAACAAACAATGCATATATAAGCTCAACTAAACCAAAAAAAAATCACCATATATTACAAGAGGCAACACCCCCAAACTAGGATAAATCACATGCACCAACCAAGGTAAGAGAACACACTACCTCATATGAAGCAAATCAAAACAAATAAGCTATCTCAACTACAAAGTAAACCTAATAAGCAAGAAAATTTTAAGGATGTGTTGCCTCCCATCTAGCTCTTGGATTTAACGTCCCCTAGCCGGACGACACCAATGTTAGCTAAATAGCCAAGGATTGTTGGTCCCAAATGCAGGTTTTAGGGAAGAATACCTTTGAACAAGTCTAGAAGGGGGAGGGGGGGTTGAATAGACTTGTAAGGATTCAAAAACCTTTTTCAAATTATATGGATTATTCAGAAAACTAGCAGACTACTTGAGGTAGTCTGAATTTGAAAGTAGTGCGCTGTGAATAGTGCGGAAACATTTTTTAATGAAAATCAGTTTTAGGTGATGTGCACAATTTAAGAGCAGAAATAAATATGACGAGACACAGGGGATTTATAGTGGTTCGGACCAACTGTCCTACATCCACTCTCCTCAATCCAATTTGGACTTGAGGGGCTCTCCACTAACTCACTTATACAGTTCGAGAGTACTACTCTCTTACAACTTGTCAATGCTACAAACGCAATTGACTTCTCACAGCTTCTACAAAGCTTTTACAAATAATAAGTATGAATGGGGTTTTTTTTTTGTGCAAGTGATAATTCTGACAGAGTTTCGGCTAACTTAATATGCGTGTAAATCCGATACTGAAATTATCACTGTTACTCTAATTTATAGGGTCAAATACTAGCCGTTGGGATGGACTAGAAATCTGAGATCCTATAATTTCGTATTCAATCAATCATTGTGATTGATTGAATCTCCATCTTTATTCCCGTCAATCTTCGCGATCTTCAATCAATCAAGTTTGTCCCCTTGATTGATTGATCTTCTATTCTGGGAATCTTCCTTCTATGTCGCAAGTCAACCCTTAAAATGATTCTGAAGAATCTGGGCTGAGCACAAGACCTCAGCTGATCTGCCTCCTCAGTTGGTGTACCAGTCTGCTGATACTTGGACCTCAGCTGATGTGCAAGTCTGCTGGTGTGCACCTCAGTTGGTCTTCTTGTTTTCGTCTGAATATGTCTTATATCCATGGTCCTTGTCTTGTCTGCGACGTGCTCTCAGCTGATCAGCTGATCTTCTGATGTCAGCTGATCTGTCTCTCCTGAAAGCAGTAGATGTAAACTCTTCTGATGATTTGCTCTCGATACTCCAGTGTCAGCTGCTTAAATCTTCTGTCTTCTAAAATTGGCTAAGTTCTCAAGGTCTCAGCTGGTCTTCTTCTCTATGATAGCTTCGGATCTTCTAGGCAGCAAGGTAGATTCCCCCTCACTTGAACCTATCTAATCCTAACTACTCATCAGCTGATTAACATGTTCAGCTGGTCCTATTACAAGCTGATTGGTTTATTATATCATCAAAACATCTAACACATATATCCTAACAAGTTCCCCCTTTTTGATGATATAAAAACCAACTCAGCTGATCTCAACAGATAAGCATAATTAATCAAAATTAAGATCATCATAGGACAGAAAAAAAAGATCTTTAAGTAAGATCTTTAGACAGAATAAAAATGCAGCTGACAACAAGAAGTTGTCTGGAATCATAAAGTTTTATTAAATCATAAAGAGAGAGTACAATCAGAGAGAAAGTACCTAAACCTCAGCTGACTCAGCTGGACTATTACATGAGGAGAGGTCTTCTGCTGCTGAGAGGGACTTGCATCCAATCAAGGAATCTCTTCTCTATCTCCTTTAGAGCTGGCAGAGAGTTATCAGAGAGTTGATGAAAGAGTTGAGTAATCTGCAAATACTTCCTGATTTCCACCCAGTCTATCTTCCCACTCTCATCAGTTGGGGTTGGAAGATACTCAATCTCAGGCAACTCTGGCAGAACTTCCACCTTAAGCATTTCTTCTATAATAGCTCTGAAGAATTTCGGGAAAGTCTCCTTCAACCAGTCTCTGAACTCAGCATTCTTCTCTCTTTCTCCTCTGGTATCTTCTCCTCTTAGGACATAGAAGTGGATCATGGTTTTAGCCTTAATAGTTTTCCAAAGATCCACCAGCTCATCGGACAATTGATTGTAGAACATATCAATTGGTCTGTCAACCAAAGGCTCATTTGGATCTCGAATGAATTTTCCACTTCTAGTCCTGCTGCCTTGAGAGACTGCCTTCCCTTGCTTCTTCAGCTTCCTCTGATATCGCCTCTCAAGCTCATCATTCATTTCTCTCTCCTGCCTCTTCCTCCTCTCTTCTGGAGTCTTCTTTTCGGCTAGCTGCAACTCCTTAGCCAGCTTCTCATCAAGTTCAGCATTCATTATCTTCTTCTTCAGCTCTCTCTCCTCAGCAATCACTTCTTACCTCTGCAAGGCCTCATCTATCTTTTGGTCTCTCAGCTCCTGAGTCTTCTGGGCTGCAATCTTCCTGGTGTTGATATAATCTTCAACATTTTCTACTCTGGCTGACAAAACACCA
The DNA here is from genome assembly GCA_026898435.1 of Prunella vulgaris. Taxonomy (NCBI): domain Eukaryota; kingdom Viridiplantae; phylum Streptophyta; class Magnoliopsida; order Lamiales; family Lamiaceae; genus Prunella; species Prunella vulgaris. The sequence continues at coordinate 74,208 of JAPKLY010000144.1, read as the reverse complement.
TGATTGTCTACCAGTAGATCTCTCAGAGAGGCCATCTCAGATTGCAGAGCAGCAATAGCAGCTGAGTTCTTCTCTTCCCCCTTTTTGATATCATCAATCATCGAAGTAGAGGGTAGAGAAGTAGGAAGGTTATCCACAATGGCCTTAAGGTCCTCCTGACCGTTTTTACATTCAGTAATTTTCCCTTCCAACCTTTCAGAGACCAGTCTGAATCTCTCAGATTCAGCAGCGAGAGTAGCAGATGCATCATCAGTGAAAGCCCTGGCAGTTGACTTGAACTGTTGTAGAGTTTGGAAGAATTCAATCCTGGTGGCATATAAGCTGTCCTCCATAGCATCTTTCAGCTTATTGCGATGATCCAGCAGAACTTGGTGAACTTATTTTTCAATCAGAGAGGGAGCAACAGATTTGGCAGCCAAAAGAGTAGCCTTGACCTCCCTAATGTGATCATCAAAATAATCTTTCAGTTGACCCAAAATAGTAGGGGTTACCTGATCAGCTGGGGTGATCTCAAAGTTTGCTGCCGGAGGGATGAACTCAGACTCAGCAATTTCTGGACAATCCAGTGCAACCCCATCTTTAAGCAATAACGCACGGGCAACCTTCCTCAACCCTTCAGGGGATGTCAGCTGGGATGGTGCCTTAACTTCCAAGGCAGCCATCAGAATTTCTTCCCACTCTGTAAATGCTGCTTCTCCCATCTCCTTTATTAAAGCCAGAAAGAAGGTAACTGGCCCTTCTCTTGCTTGTGCCCAGGCAAGACCATCAGCAAGTATGTCTTGATAGACTGGAAATGGGTTAAGTTCTGGGATGTAAAGGGATATGTGGGCTAGGGCGGTTATGATCATCCCTCGTTCAAGAGGCCCCTTTGAACGATGGTGAGATATGCGTGCTTGCTTGGCAATTTCTGTGGGGGAGTTGGGGTTATCAAGGTTGATGGGTTCAGGGTGAGAGGGTTTGGGAATAGCTGAAGGCTCTCCAGAGGTAGCTATCTCCTCTGGTTCATTGCCGATTGGGATTTGTGAAGGTGAAGGATCAGCTTGGGTTGTGGAGTGTTGGGAAGGATCAGAGAAGGGAGTAGGTGAAGCTGACCTGATGGGAGAGGCAGCTAAAGGTGTATCTGCTGATGGAGCATCTTCAGAGGAATGGAGAACCTCTGTCTCAGCTACTGAGGGCTCAGCTGCTTCCCTCTCTTCTGACTCTTCTTCCTCTCCATCAGAGCCAGAGGCAGAATCCCCATCTGAACCAGCCCTCTCAGCTGATTCCTCCATCACTTGCTCTTCTTCTTCATCAGAAGACTCATCAACCAGCAGAGTAGCCCTCTCTGCTGAAGATTTCTTCTTCTTCAAACTACTCAGCACAGCAGTATCATCATCTGCATTAGAATCAAATGAGAGCTTCCTTTGTACAGGAGTGGTTTCTTTCTTTGATTTCTTCTTTTTCCCTCCTCTAGCAGGCTTTGAAGCCTTCCTCTTCTGCTTCTTTCCAGCAGAAGGACCAGGGGCAGCAGCTTCTGGATCAGCTCTGGAATCTGAGTCAGCTGGCTCAATGACATCCAAGTTGCTTTCCCTCAGAAACTTGGTGTGGTTGTACTCAACAACCCAATCGTCATCCCACTTGTGTTGGGGCAGCAGATGATCCAAGATTATAGTAATCTTGGTAGCCATGGAGCACTTCGATTTGAAACTGTAAACCTGTTGTCTAGCCACCTCCTTCGCAACACACATCTTTGATTCCTATTCCAGGCGGAACCATAGTAGACTCACCCAGTCTGCTCGCACCCCGTCAAGAATCATGCGGGCCACGCTCAGGCGAAGTTTGGTAATGGCGTCCAAACTCCCCTGTTCTGCCAATATAACCTTGGTCACCACATCCATAAAAAATCAGAACCGTCTCCTCAACATTGACTTCTTCAGATTAGTGGTGGTGTCCCTATGACTTTTCCTGGCCATTAACTTGAAAGTCTCCAGGTAGTCAGCTCTTCTTTGTATTTGTGAGGTTGAACACCAGTGGAGGATAGGCCAAAAAGGTCAGCAACTGCATCCTTTTCCATCAACCAAGGAGCCGATGGAGTTTAAACTGAACTGGGCATTGAGAAGGAATTGAAAGGCATAGAAGTTTAGGGTTTTATGGTCAGGGGGGGTCATGGAGATGAAGGTTCAGAGATTGTGATGTTGAAGCAGGTTTAGGATTTCTCTAATCTCAGGAACCCTAGTTGTGTCGAAATCGACACACATCTCTGCGTACATCTTTTCCTTAAACAATTTTTGCATAGCCTTGGACGCCATACCTTCAAAACAAAGATTAAGTGCACAGAGAATAATATGCAGGAATACTACGGGCAGAAAGATTTAGGAGCAGAAGGTTTTCAGAAAGAAGTTAAAGGGGTATATATAGGGATCGAGTAGGATGAACAGTTTTTCCAAAATTAAAAAGCGATCAATTTTGATAGTAGATTTGTATTTTGCATCACACAAATCAAAGGTCCAAAATAGATGACCTTTGAGAATTTTGGAGGTGATGCGTGGGTGTCAGGGTTTCGAAAGGTTTTGACCGCCCAAAAGATTCGCCTTTTTAAAAAAGGTAACGATGAAAGTGCTTTTTGAGAAAATTTAGGCGGTGATAAATTAATTACAACTGACACCTTATTTTGAAAAAGGTAATAAATCCCTGATTTTTCGTAAGAGAAAAGATTTGATTGCCAATTTTCTAAAATAATTTTAGAAATTAGGGATTTATTAATTTTTGAAAAGATTTGATAGATAAAATGAAATTTTAAAAACCGACACAAAGATCATAGAAATACTTATCGAGAAGCTGACGTGGCAAAATCAGCTGATAAGAGCGATCCTCATGAAAATCTTTTCTGCTCATCTGGGTCTTTAGTGTCAACTGACATGGACCAGCTGAAGCAAAGTGGCCTTATCTGACTTTCATAACTTATCCCTGTATCAAGTTAGACATAACAAGATAGAGAAAAGAAAGGAAAGAATGAGAAGACATACCAGATCAGCTGATGTGAGGATCAGCTGATTACTTCAGTAGAATAGTCCTCAGCTGGGTACCAGCTGACTACCCGTTTACCCAAAAACTTTCTTTCTATAGAACTGCTCCTCCATCTATCATTCCTAACTCTGCTACTAATTTTCTGAATCTTACCTCTGCTAGCACATCTGCTCTCTGCTTCTCCGTATGAATCTTCTCCATCCTGATATCTCCCTTCTCAGCATGATCTCGAAGAAAATGATGTCTTATGTCCACATGCTTGCATCTAGTATGGAGAACCGGATTCTGAGTAATGGCTATTGCACTTGTGCTATCACAAAAGATGGGTATCTCTTCTGTGATCACATGGTAGTCCCTCAGCTGTTGTCTGATCCAGAGCAGCTGAGAACAGCAGCTACCAGCAGCCATGTACTCTGCCTCTGTTGTAGAAGTAGCTACTGAAGTCTGCTTCTTGGAGAACCAAGATATCAGCTTACTTCCCAGAAACTAACATGTGCCAGAGGTTGATTTCCTACCAATCTTGCACCCTCCATAGTCAGAGTCTGAGTACCCACTCAGCTGAAAGTTGTCATCAGCTGGGTACCAGAGGCCTAGATTGTAAGTACCCTTCAAATACTTTACAATCTTCTTTGCTGCTTCCAGATGAGATTTCTTAGGATTTGCCTGGAACCTTGCACACACCCCTACTGCAAAGCTGATATCAGGTCTGCTGGCAGTAAGATACAGCAGAGAACCAATAAGTCCCCTATATTGTGTCTGATCCACTTTCTCACCAGCCTCATCTGGATCCATGCTAAAGTTTGCCATCATTGGAATCTTAGCTTCTCTGCTGCTACTGACTCCAAACTTTTCTATCAAATTCTTGGCATACTTAGCTTGGCTAATGAAAGTTCCATTGGACATCTGCTTCACCTGCAGTCCAAGGAAATAACTCATCTTCCCCATCATGGACATTTCAAACTTGCTGGTCATCAGCTTGCTAAACTGATCACACATCAGTTTGTTGGGGGAGCCAAAAATGATATCATCTACATAGATCTGTACTAAGAGGATATCATCTCCATCTTCCTTTCTGAACAAGGTTTTGTCTATCTTTCCTTTACTGAATCCACTGTCCAGTAGGAACTGTGATAGAGTATCATACCAAGCTCTAGGTGCCTGCTTTAGTCCATATAAAGCTTTCTGCAACCTATATACCTTGTTCCCAATCTCAAATCCTGGTGGCTGTTCCACATAAACCTCTTCTACCAGGATTCCATTCAGAAAAGCTGACTTGACATCCATCTGATATACCTTGAACCCTTTGAAAACAGCATAGGCCAGAAACAATCTAATGGCTTCTAGTCTTGCCACAGGAGCAAATGTCTCATCATAGTCAATCCCCTATGACTGTGAATACCCCTGGGCTACTAGCCTTGCCTTGTTTCTGACCACTACATCATTTTCATCCTTTTTGTTCTTAAATACCCACTTAGTGCCTATGACCTTCTGATGTTTGGGCCTCTCCACTAGAGTCCAAACTTCTTGTCTTGCAAACTAATTTAGCTCCTCTTGCATAGCTACAATCCAGTTTGGGTCTTCAAGAGCTTCATGGATGTTCTTGGGTTCTATCAGAGACACATAACAGCTGAATTGAGCACCCAAGTTTAGCTTTCTTCTGGTCTGAACACCTACACTTGGATCTCCTAGAATCTGTTCAACTGGGAAATCAGACAATGTCTTCTTGCCCCTTTGAGGTGCCATAGTCTGCTCCTCTTGGGTTTTGTCTGAAATTCCCCCTTGGTTAGTGTCAGGAGTCAATGTGCCATCATCTGGTGCTGATGAGGGCTTATCAGCTGGTTTGGGCTCATCATCAGAATCTGAGTCTGATTCTATCCTAGGTACCACTACCTTAATCAGATTTGGCTTGTCTGACAGATTCAGCTGATCCACTTCATCTGCTAGCTTCTCCTTACTGTACTGATGAAAAGATTCATCAAATACAACATGGGGTGTCTCTTCCACACAGAGAGAGACTTTATTAAAGACTCCATAGGCTTTGCTACTTCCAGAATATCCTAAGAATATTCCTTCAGCAACCTTAGCATCAAAAGTCTTTAACTTAGTCTTTCCATTGTCATGGATGAAACACCTACACCCAAAAATATGGACAGAGGAAAGATTAGGAGTTTTACCCTTGTACATTTCATAAGGAGTCTTCCCATGTCTCTTGACTGGTAGACACCTATTTTGGATGAAGCAAGCAGTATTGATGGCTTCTGCCTAAAACCTTTGAGAAGTCTGGTATTCAGCTAACATAGTCCTTGCTGCCTCCTTGAGGGTTCTGTTTCTCCTCTCAGCTAACCCATTCTGCTGAGGTGTTCTGGAAGCTGATGTCTCATGCTGAATACTATTATTCCTGCAATAGTCAGAAACAACAGAGTTAAGAAACTCAGTACCTTTATCACTTCTGATTCTGACTATGCTGAGGTCCAGCTCCTTCTGAATCCTCTTGAACAACTCCAACATCTTATCCATAGTCTCATTCTTCTTGAACAAAAACACTACCCAAGTGAATCTTGTATAGTCATCAACAATCACCAGTGTGTACTTCCTTCCACTGAAGCTAAGAGGTGAGACTGGTCCAAACAAATCCATATGAAGCAGCTGGAGTGCTTTTGTTGTTGAAGTACTCTGCACATCTTTGAATGAGGCTTTAGTCTGCTTTCCTTTCTGACAAGCATCACACTTCTGCTCAGGTGCAAACACCTCATTTGGTAGACCTCTGACTAGACCCTTCCTTGCAACCTTGTTGAGAGTCTTGAAGTTCAGATGACCTAACCTCTTGTGCCAGAGCCAGCTGATCTCTGATGAGCTTTTAGCAACCAAACATGAGTCAGCTGGACAACTTGCAAAATCTGCAAGATACATATTACCTCTTCTGAGGCCAGTTAGTAGCACCTGCTCATTTAGATCATTAATAACAAGATAAGAGTTCTTAGAAAATCTTACTGAATATCCCTTGTCACAGAATTGGGATACAGACAGAAGATTGTGCATAAGCCCTTCTACATAGTAGACTTCTTCAACTCTTGTTCCTTTGATCAGCAGGGTACCAACTCCTCTGGTGACTCCAAAATTGTTGTCACCGAACACAACTCTAGGCCCATCAAGCGTTACAAAGTCCTGGAGGAGATGTTTCTCAAAGGTCATGTGCTTCGAGCAACCGCTATCAATGTACCAGACATGACCCTTGGCTTCTCCTCTTTCTATAGGGCTAGAGTTTACCTGAAATTAAAACTCAGGCTTTAGGTACCCTATCTTTGGGTCCTGATTGGTTAGTTTCGACTTTCTGGATCCATAGGTAGAGATCATCCTTATGAGGTTTAGGAGATCTCAACCTTCTACCATACTTATCCACAAAAATCATCTCCCTCAGAGAATCTTTTCTGGGGCGATGAGTGATAACAGCAGGTTTGTAGGAGGGCTGCTCAAAAGGATAATTTCGGCTTGAGCCTCCAAATGACTCATATACCTTAGTCGGTGAAGGCTTGCCTACTTTGGTTACATTAAAAGTAACCCAGGGCTGAGGTCTGTTCCGCTTGGGTTTACTCTGCTGAGATGACCCAGGCTTATCATTCCTCTGCTGATTCTGCTGAGGTCTTCTTGTCTTAGCTGAGCTATGACTTGGATTCCTCTTCTGGTCTCGGGGCTTCTGAGCTTTGAACTTATGTTGGTTGTCAGCAGGCTTCTAAGTTTTAGTACTCTTCTGCTCTGCTGAAACCTTTTGATCACCAGCAGACTTCTGAGCTTTGGAGCTCTTCTGTCCAACTGGGACCTTTTCTGTCCCTCTGCTCTTTTGCCCTTCTGATCTAGGTGCACGCTCAGTTGGCCATTTACCCTTTCGAGGATCCCTAATTAATCCACTGTCACCTTTCTTCTTCTTTTGTGGTTTGGGTTTGGGATAACCAAGATCCCTTTTATCATTCACAGTTTGTGAGGACTCAGCTATTTTAGACACGACATTCTTTGCCTTAGTCAGCTGATCCACTTTCAGCTGAAGCTTCTGTGAATTTTTGATTGTCAGTTCATTCTGCTTGAAGAGTTCATCAAACTTAGCTGTCAGCAGATTATGTTCTTCACTCAAGACAGTGTTCTCAGAAAGTAGCTTTTCTATCAGCTTCTCCTGTTCCTCACATTTTGCTATTAAGTCAGCAGACTTGTTAGCTTGTGAATCATAGGATATCACTGGTAGTCTAGCATTTTCCAGATCTTGTCTCAAGCTTAAAACTTCAGCTTTCAGACTTGAGTTCTCCTCTTCCAGCTTAGAACAAACTTTTAAGGAGGATTGGAGATCAGACAACAACTTGTGTATATCTGACTCCATAGAATAGGTAGAGGAGCAAGATGAGCTAACAGAGGGGGTAGGAGAATTTACCTCTTCTACCTTAGCCATGAGGCAGATGTCATCCTCTGATTCAAAATCAGATGAGGATGAGGATGAACTGATATCCTGCTTCTCCTCCTCTGCAAGCAGAGCTCTCTTATCAGCGAACCTGCGATCTCTCTTGATCCTCTTCTCTTCCCTCTCCCTAGGGGTAAGCTGAGGACAATCATAGCTGAGATGTCCTGACTTGTTGCAAGTGAAACAAACATCATCTCCTCCTCTTCTGGGACTTGGTTCCCTCCTTCTCTCTGGAGACTTGTATCTGGTCTCCTGTTCATCTGATGACTTCTGGTATCTTCTGGAAGAATCACTCTTATTCTTCTTCCAATGGGATATATACTTCTGGAACTTGTTTGACATCTTGTCAAACTTCTTGGTCAATAAAGCAAGTTGCTCCTTTAAGCTCATGTCCTCTGGAGTAGAGGACTTCTCTTGACTATCAGCTGCAGCAGAGAAAGCGACATTCTTTGTGGCTGATGAAGTTGGAGTCTCATCTTCTTGGTCTTCTTCTTGGATATCGAACTCATGTGCCTTCAGATGAGATAGCAGTGTATGATGACTCATCTCAGATAGATTCTTTGTCTCTTTAATTACCGTCACCTTCACCCTCCATCTTGGAGTAAGAGATCTCAAAATTTTGTTATTAATCTCTTTCTCCGAGTAATCCTTTCCTAAGGAGCTTGCCTTATTCAGTATGTTTGTCAGCCTCATATCTAGCTGATCAATGGTTTCATCAGCTTTCATTTTAAATGTGTCAAAGGTATGTAGAACGGCTTGAAGCTTGTTCTCTTTGATTTGATCTGTCCCTTCACACATCAAGGAGAGTTTTTCCCACATCTCCTTAGCAGTTTTGCACGTCTTGATTTTCTCTATATATTCTTTGGAGAGAGTCTCGATAATTTATGTTCTGGCCACTTGATCTAAGTTGAAAAGTTTCCTTTCAGCATCGTTTAGTTCACTCTTCTTCTTCTCTGTCTTCCTTCTTTCACTGATCTCAGCTTCTGGAGTCTTGCCATCACTTACTCCTTCCCAGAAGAACTTGATTGGCCCTCCCTCCAGAACATCTAGCATCCGATCATGAATGGCTCCAAGGTGATTCTCCATTCGGAATTTCCAGTAATCATAGTCTTCTATGGAGAATTCTGGCAACTTCCTTGTCTTAGATCCACTCTTTTTGTAGGAAGACATATCTGCAAGTGAATAGATAAAAAAGCACACAAAATTTTATAAACACAGATTTTCAGGGATCTGTCCAGGTGACCACCAAAAGCTTTCTCAGGCTGTGGTCTTTTGGACACACAGCTCTGATACCACTTGTTGGTCCCAAAGGCAGGTTTTAGGGAAGAATACCTTTGAACAAGTCTAGAAGGGGTGGGGGGTTGAATAGACTTGTAAGGATTCAAAAACCTTGTTCAAATTATTTGGATTATTCAGAAAACTAGCAGACTACTTGAGGTAGTCTGAATTTGAAAGTAGTGCGCTGTGAATAGTGCGGAAACATTTTTTAATGAAAATCAGTTTTAGGTGATGTGCACAATTTAAGAGCAGAAATAAATACGATGAGAAACAGGGGATTTATAGTGGTTCGGACCAATTGTCCTACATCCACTCTCCTCAATCCAATTTGGACTTGAGGGGCTTTCCACTAACTCACTTACTTACTCACTTACACAGTTCGAGAGTACTACTCTCTTACAACTTGTCAATGCTACAAACGCAATTGACTTCTCACAGCTTCTACAAAGCTTTTACAAATAATAAGTATGAATGGGGTTTTTTTTTAGTGCAAGTGATAATTCTGACTGAGTTTCGGCTAACTTAATATGCGTGTAAATCCGATACTGAAATTATCACTGTTACTCTAATTTATAGGGTCAAATACTAGTCGTTGGGATGGACTAGAAATCTGAGATCCAATAATTTCGTATTCAATCAATCATTGTGATGGATTGAATCTCCATCTTGATTCCCGTCAATCTTCGCGATCTTCAATCAATCAAGTTTATCCCCTTGATTGATTGATCTTCTATTCTGGGAATCTTCCTTCTATGTCGCAAGTCAACCCTTAAAATGATTCTGAAGAATCTGGGCTGAGCACAAGACCTCAGCTGATCTGTCTCCTCAGCTGGTGTACCAGTCCTTGTCTTGTTTGCGACGTGCTCTCAGCTAATCAGCTGATCTTCTGATGTCAGCTGATCTGTCTCTCCTGAAAGCAGTAGATGTAAACTCCTCTGATGATTTACTCTCGATACTCCAGTGTCAGCTGCTTAAATCTTCTGTCTTCTAAAATTGGCTAAGTTCTCAAGGTCTCAGCTGGTCTTCTTCTCTATGATAGCTTCAGATCTTCTAGGCAGCAAGGTAGATTCCCCCTCACTTGAACCTGTCTAATCCTAACTACTCATCAGCTGACTGACATGTTCAGCTGGTCCTATTACAAGCTGATTGGTTTATTATATCATCAAAACATCTAACACAGATATCCTAACAAGGATATATATCATTCCTCCCATTATACATCAATCTCAAAGCATCATGATCAAGGAAACATGTAGGATTTCTACCCCATACCCCTACTTTCCTTTTCAATTTGAACTTATAAGCACATGCAATTTTATCCCCATTTCTTCTCAAACCAATCCACCCCCATCTCCTACTATCAAAAATTTTCAAGAGGATTCTTAATTCAATCTTATCATTAATCAATTCAAGAGGTAAAAAAATTCACAATAAACAGCATTATCAAATAAAGCACAAGTGGAAGAGTCCAAGGGTAGAGAAATGTTCATTTCAATTGTAGACTCCTCTTCCACTTCATTTTGTTGTTTCTCTTCAATGAAGCTCAAGTCCATGAGTGGACCTTCATCTACCTCTTCTAGTTCTTCCTCCTTTCCTCCTCTTGAATCTTCTCCTCTCTTATCCTCCACTTTTTGTTCTTGATTCCTATCAATACATTCAAAGGAAGTATCATATTCTTTATCAACATAGAGAGGATTAATATCATGATCAAAAGAATTAATAAGAGGGTTAGTGAAACTCTTAAGATAGAAAGCTTCTTGAACACAAGACTCTTTAATCTCCTTAAACTCATCATTGTAGAGAATCTTCTTCTCAAAATCAAAGGAATCATAAAGGTACTTGTATTCATCATGATCATCACAATCATCCTCTTCTTCATCCCCTTCTTTCTCAATTTCATACTCTTCCTTTTCACTTTCATCTCTTCGCTCTTCTTCTAGTCCATCCATCTCTTCTTCTTGATCCCTAATCAACATAGCATGAGGATAATTATAACCAATATCATCAACAATAATAGGAATCTCATATTCAATGTATGCATTAGAAGGATTAATAAATTTTTTAGCATTGAGACAATCTCATAAAAAAGAGCTTTCTTCTCCTTATGATGATCCTCATCTTCATCTTCTAGATTACCCCCATCTTCCTCCTCACAAGTCTCATTGGCTTGAGTGCTCAATTGCTCCAAGTAGAGCTCGAACTTCTCCATTCTCACACTCCAAGCCAATTGTTCCAGTTGGAACTCCAAGAACTTGAATTGGTCACCTTGAGCTTTGCAAATTTTATCAAATTTCTTGTTTGTTTCCTCAAAGTGCCTTTCATCTTCCATTCTCATTTCTTCCAATTTCTTGAGAATTTGAGCAAAATGTCTTCCTCATAGCATGAAAAAGTGTCTTCTTGATGGAAGGGCATAGGAGGATATGGAGTGTAGGAGAATGTATATTGGTAAGGAGTGTAGGAATATGGATCTTCATATGAGCAGGAACATGTATCATCATAATGGGAGTAGGAATCTTGATATGACGTTTCGCAAATCTCATGGGCTTGTTGGGTCAATTGCTCCAATTGGAGCTCTAAGCTCTTGATTTGATCTCCTTGAGATTTGAGAATTTCCTCAAACTTCACATTGGTCTCCTCAAAGCGCCTTCCATCCTCTCTTTGAATTTCTTCGAGTTGATTGAGGATGTAAGCTAGGGTATCATTAATATGGCTTTGAGGAGCTTCTTCATGATGACAAGGTATAGGAGAGTGTAAAGTGTAGGATGGATCCTCATAAGAGTAGGAATTGGAAGGATAAGGATTTTCTTGTAGAGGTGGTGGTTGATATGGGTGAGGTTGATATGTATAAGAATTAGGAGAGTATGTGTATTGTGGAGAATACGAGCAATGGTTGTATTTGTCCATCTTCAATCAAGTGCACTCCTACAAAAATAAGCAAGTATCAACACTCACCAAAAATAGTAACAACAAACAAAGAAAAGCAAAGTAAACATCAATACAAGCCTAACAAAGTGATCGTTTCCCCGGCAACGACACCAAAAACTTGTTTGCCAAAATCGTGTATGATTTCCACGCAAGTGTACGTGGTCGTTGTTGTCGTGGCACGTTAATCAAGTTAAATATCGAACACAGGGAAACGATGCGATATCAAGCAAGCATTGAGTGTGTACAAAGGTGGATAGCTAGGAAAACAAGAAATAGTAAATCTAACTATCACCTCTAGGAAGTCAGCAAGTGTGGAGTGTACATGGAAGTAATCCTACTATAGTTCCTCTAGTGTCCTATCCATCCTAGCATGCAAAAGGTCTCTTGGTATCTTAGTCAAGCCAACTAGTGTCTAGATCTCTCTAATAACACAAGCTTAAGGGCTCTATTGGGTGTCTAGATCTCTCTACAACTCCCAACACTCTAATTAAGAGGTTTAGGCAAATATGCAATTTTCATTGGTCATACAAGTCAAATATCAAACACTTGGTATGCATAAAGTTCTTAGAGCTCAATTCTCATTTCATAGCTAACCATATGGGCACATACAATCCAATTAAACATCTCAAACATTCATACAAATCATTAATAAGAGAACTAATCCGTCAAGATCACTAATTCATTTTTTGATCGGAACAAAGAATTTTATTACTAAAGAAGGTATAAGAGATACCCTCACGAAAGTTACAAGATATTGAGTCAAACTCGGACAAGAGTAGATATACAGAAACACCAAGCCACTACATCAAACTCAATTATTTCCGAAAAATACAAGGATTAGCCGCCCACTTAGTAAAAGAACCTGAAGAATCCTTAAAACCTTTAGTAACGAACCAACTCCAAACGCGAGCTTTAAGTTCATCCAAAATGCCCAAGTTATTCCCCGAGTCCTGACGAAATAAGATGGAATTTCTCTTCTTCCATAGAAGCCACACCCCACACAACCACACACAAACTCCAAGTTTCTTCCCATCCTTCCCTCTAAACAATCTACTGAAGAAAAGTAGATTCGTCCCAGGGTTGGACGGTAAAGTCACTTTATGGCCCATCCACTCAATGCATCTCATCCAAAAGTGATATGAAAAAGAACACTCAAAGAGCACATGATTAACCAACTCCATAGCTAAGTTACAAAACACACAATTAGAATTGACTTGAGTGGGGAGAGCGTTATGTTTGAGGAGATTGAAGGACGTTGGTATCCGTTCATGCATAGGATTAACAAGAACTAAATTCACCATAATATTCATGCAACAATGCAACAAGGATATTAGCCCATGGCTAATTGATGGAACAAAACAACAATTAACACAATCTAATCATCATGATTATTAACTAAAATAAGAGAATTAAAGGAAATCTTACCATATGTGGAGAAATTGAATACAATCTACAAACCTCCAAAATGCTAACTCTTGATCCAAAGCTTGAAAACATAAATCGAAATGTAGAATCGTAACTAATAACAAGACTAAGCTAATGAAACAAACGGGTTAAAGATCCAATGGATGGATCAAAAGTTATTGAAGAAAGAAGATTGAATCTAACTAAGAACCCACTAAGTAACTACCTAATTCTCTCTCTAAACTAATCTAAGAACTTGGAATAATGAAGATTCTCATAATAGATCTAATCCTTGAGGTATTTATAGTGCCCACAATGTTTAGTCCAAAGTGCCCTTCATTAAACGCGCGAAAAGACGAAACAACCCTTCAAAATTGTGCAGAACCAAGCCTGTGCACGATCCCGTGCTTACATGTGTGCTTCCTCATTTTAGCACGTTCCAGAGATCCGTCTCACGATCCCGTGCTTGTGGGTGCACGATACCAACTTGCCCCGTTCGGTCGATCCTCGACTTCCTTCATTTTCTTCATATCTTGAGTTCTAGAGCTCCGAATGACTCGATTCTTTTTCCATTGCGACCCTCTCTTCAAACTCTTCAACATGGTATATCATTTGCTTCCATTGGATCAACTCAAAAATTCTGGATTTTTACGAACTTGCTCGTCTTTCGCCGGTTTTGCTCATTTTCACTACAAACATAACTTCCTAGCCAAAAAGGATTAAATTCACGAAGTATAATATTTTAGGGTCAAATATGAATATAAGCACATCAAAACCATAGAGAAATGGATGCAAAATCATGTAATTATGACCCCAATCACTAACAATCCTTTAAAAGCACACATTCATAAAAATAAAAATAAAAATTAAACAACTAATTCAACACCCCTCTAATAAATTTGAATTATAATTCATACCAACAAATATTTGAACTTCTAATTAAATAAAGTTACATTATCAAGATTCTAAATAATGTATTGTCAATATTATCTAATTAACATTTTAATAATACATATTAATTAATTGAGATAATATTTTTTGAGAAAGTTTCAATGAAAATGCACATATAAAATATTTAAAAGAATATAAAACAGAAAAAATTCAAAATTAAAATAGTATAACTCATAAGAATATAGTAAAATTTATAAGAGAAGTATTATATAAAAAATAAATTAAAAAAATACCTATCGGGCCGGGCCGGCCTATAAAAACCGGGCCAAACCCAGGCCGGGCCCAAGTGGCACGCCGGGCCAGGCAAAATAGGCCCGATTCTTTTCGGGCCTATAATTTTTAGGCCCGTCTTGTCCTTAAAACCGGGCTTTTTTTGACAGCTCTAGATGGAACCATTGAGAGATACAAAGCTGGACTAGTAGCAAAAGGTTATACTCAAGAGGACGAAATAAACTATTTTGATGTTTTTTCGCCTGTTGCCCAAATAACTACTGTAAGAATTCTTCGTTCAATTGCTACTGCAAATAATTGGTGCATGCATCAATGTGATGTTAATAATGCTGTCTTACATGGTGATTTACATGAAGAGGTCTATATGCTTCCTCCACCAGGTTATGCAGTTGATAATGGTAAAGTTTGCAAGTTAAACAAGAGTTTGTACGGCTTAAAGCAAGCTTCTAAGCAATGGTTTCACTAGTTGTCAGAAACCTTAATATCTATTGGTTTTATACGATCAAAATCAGACACCTCTTTATTTACTAAGAAAACTACATTTGCATTCATCATTTTACTATGTTATGAGGATGACTTTATTATTACTGGTACTAGTGTTGATGGTATTCTGCAAGTAAAGAGTTTTTTGCATGAAAAATTTACAATCAAAGATCTTTGTTTATTGAAATATATCTTAGGTATTGAAGTAGCTCATAGTGATAATGGTCTCCAATTATGCCAAAGAAAATATGCACTTACTGATTGTGGATACTTTGATTGTAAACCATGCTCTACTCCTATGGATTCTAAACAAATGAATAAACAATCAGATTCTTCTCTATTACAAGATGCTTCTGAATATAGAAGAATAGTGGGTAAACTTCTATATTTAACTATAACTAGGTATGACATATCTTATGTTGTACAATCTTTGACACAACACATAAGCAAGCCAACTGAAACACACTTATCAGCTGTTCACAGGTTATTGAGGTACATTAAGTCCACTACTGGTCAAGGTATTCCTCTCACATCTAACAATTCTTTCCAGTTACAGGCTTACACTGAATCAGATTGAACTAGGTGTGAGCTTACAAGGAAAAGCATCACAGGTTATGCTATCTACTTCGGAGGGTCATTGATATCATGGAAATCCAAGAAGCAAAGTACTGTTAGCAAGTCTTCTGCAGAGGCAGAATATAGGGCTATGTGTTACACAGCCTGTGAAGTATAGTGGATTCTCTACATACTTCAAGACCTACAAATTCCTCATCCCCAACCAGTCAACATCTTCACAGACAACATGGCTGCCTTCTGTATTGCCCACAATCCTTGTTTGCATGAGAAGACCAAACACATCCAAATAGATATACACTTCACAAGAGAGAAGATTGAGCAAGGTGTAAGAAAACTTATTCAATTACATACTAAGGAGAACATAGTTGATGTTCTAACAAAGCCACTCCCACCAGCCTTGTTCAACAAATTCAAAGACAAAATGGGACTTCTAAACATCCACTCCCATTTAGAGGGGGATATTAAGATAATAAGTTAGATTTTAATCTATTAAGTATTAGTTGTTAATTTGATATTTGTATAGTGATACTTTAGAGCAGTTACTAATACTATCAATGTATCATATATATGCCTTGAATAGAATAGTTCTTAGATACTGTCAAAGTATTGTAAAACCATATACTCTTTTTTTCTCAATGTTCAGATTCATTTCTTCATAATCTTGAAGATCTTCCTTTCATACACATTAAACCACGTACAATTATGTGAGTATATTTTCTATAGAATGAGGGACAAGGGAGTATTATTTTTCTATTAATAAATAGTTAGCATTTATCAAGAATGTAAAATTTGAAATTTTAAAAAATAATAAATACTTTATTTATTCATCAAAAGTATACTTACTATGTTTTTTTAACAATATTTTTTTATCATTCAATCATCACTTAAATATTTCACACTTATAAAAGGTAAATTAATTCATTAATGGCCCACACTATATCCAAAATAATTATATTTTATCTATTTTATCTATATTTTAAAAAATTATCTAAAATAAGTAGATATGATTTTATGGACAAAAGAGGATATATTTTATTATTCTATTTAAAATTTTAAATACGAATATTTATATGGAATAGAGAGCATAGATCCCTGGTAAGAAGCACTATCGATAATTTTGACTAATATTAATGGTACATCAAATAATCAAAATATTTGTGAAAGAAGTCTCTTGTGAACTCGAGTTCACATAAACTCGTATCATTGTTATATATAATTACTATTAATGTTATTCATATATACTATTACAGTTATAAAAATGCACTTGATTTTTTGACAGTGATAATGTATATGTATAACATGATGGTGAATATATATAATTGTGATAGTATATACACATGACAGTGATAATTAATAAACCCAAGTTCATCGTGAACTCGAGTTCATACAAGTTTTTGTCAGTATTTGTAGTAATTTCTTTAGAAAGGTAGCATATATTATTTATTTATTTATTTATTTTATTGATTAAAATAGTAAAACAAAAATTTCGAATTTAAACTTGATTTCGTGTTTGATTTTATCTTATTCGGAATTTCGAATGGACTGCGATTTTTGTATGACCCCCATTATGAATGCATATTAATAATTTTATGAGTGTGTTTTGGGTGCATCATATGCACTGTTAATTGTGCCTCAAGTTTAAAATCAATTTTTACTGGTCCATACCCAAAATTTGATCAGTCAAAATTAAAATTATAAATGGACCTAAATCTCAAGTGTATACTATGCATTTGGGTGCACCTAAGATTTTATATAATTTTGTATATATATATATATATAATATATTCATATTGTTATATATATGTTTGTGTGTACCTAATTCTAATTTTATTTTTAAGTATTATCTATATTTATCTAATAATAAATTGTTTGGTCAAATTGGACCAATAAATTGTTATTTATTTTTTCATAAAAGTTTAAAATTTCTAACAAATTGTATGTAGCTCAAATGAAAAACTTTAATTTTTTCTCCTTAGAGGCTCAATGTTCAGTTTCTTGAAACTTCCATTTTTTTTCCAGTTTTTTTAAAAATTATATAGCATTTTTTTAAAGTTTAAAATTTCTAGCAAATTGTATCTAGCCAATTGATAAATTTTAATTTTTTTCTCCTTAGAGGTTCAAGGTTCAATTCCTTGAAACTTCAATTTAATTTATTTTTTAGTATTTTTAAATTACACAGTATTATTTTTATATTCAATTCATTATACATATATCTATTTATTTTTATATTTTAGTACCAAAATATTATTCAAAAGTTACACATCATTGATTTTAATATAAAAATAAAATTTGTATTTAATATGATTATTTTTTAATCTCGATTAATATGTGTGTGTATATATATAATTGAATAATATTATACATATACATGTTATATAAATAAATTAATTAGTTCAATTAACATAACTTAATTGTATATAATATTGATATTTAATTCTACATTATTAATTGAAGTAATTTTAATTAAAAAATTTTTTTGTTGAAATGAAAATGAGATGATTTAAAATTTTTAAATTGATAAAAATCAGATTAGATTGAACATTTTGGATTTATTACATGAAAGTGATCAAAATATTCTCATAACTCAAACTATTACATATAATAAAATTAATATCAACCAAGTTAAATGTCCATATGGGTACATAATCTTCATTATATTTACCCAAATGTCATCCTGCATTCCTCACCCTAAAAGATTATCTAA
Source organism: Prunella vulgaris (assembly GCA_026898435.1). Classification (NCBI taxonomy): domain Eukaryota; kingdom Viridiplantae; phylum Streptophyta; class Magnoliopsida; order Lamiales; family Lamiaceae; genus Prunella; species Prunella vulgaris. Next base: position 56,206 of record JAPKLY010000144.1, on the reverse strand, counting down.
TGAATACAGGTGAAGGTCTGGAAAATTCAGTTACACATGTTTAATCACCCCTCTTTCTTATACTTTATACTGAAAAATTTTGTCAATCCCAGCATAAATAGATTTAAGTTATGGATTATAAGTAGTCATTTGAGATTTTAAAGTTAAGTTGCGCGTAGGATTAAATATTGTGCTTTAGTTCTTTAAGTTTTTCACGAGCCTTAAGTATTAATTTTCTGATGATTAAGTTAGTAAAGTTGATTTGAGTATTCGGGAAATAAAAATTAAGTTCTTGATATTTTATTTTTGGGCTTCAGTATGTGAATTAAAAGTTAGAGAGCCAAATTAAGATATGATCCAATTAAGTATTTAATTTATTAAGGGTATAGAAGTAATTTTAGTGAGTTTGTATTTTAGAGATTAGAATGAATTTATATGGGATCTTGACTAGGATATGTGATTAAAGATTAAGATCAAGAAATTAGGAATGAATCTTTTGAGATCCTGGTTAGATTATATGAAAGGTTTTAGATCAAGAAAATATCCAAAGGTTTAGATTTTTGGGAGATAAATATCAAGAGATTAATATATCAAGGATTTAGAGATTTTTAGTATTTTCATATTGTAAGATATTTAGATTTTCTCAAGATTTATTTTAGATTTTTTCCTATACTTACTTGAGGATTTAGTATCAAGAAGATTAGAGTTATTAAGATATATTATTATTGAGGACTTAAGATATTATTTTCAAGATTCGATCCAAGATTAGATTTGTCAAGATTTCCTACCTAGCCTAGGATTATTTTTCATCCTATAAATAGAGGATCAAAGACCCCTTTCTTTATTCATATTTTCGAGAAATAGTAGAGAGAGTAGAGAGAGAGTTCGAAAGTTTTATTGAGGATCGAGGTCTAGACGTTGTACGCGCACATCCAAGCTTTTCAATTGATTCAAGTTTTCAAAGAAATCAAAGGTGAGGGAATTAACGGTGAAAAGTGGTAACATACAAGTTCAGTTTATAAATTTTTGTTAATGAGTTTTGTTATTTTACATGCTTATGAGGTGATACTAGTCATAAAGTGACTACGTATCTAAATGTTTATGAGGGATGATAGCTGTAAAGTGGCTATGCATCAAAAGCCGTAAAATGGCTATGCATCAAAAGTCGTAAAGTGGCTATGTATCAATTGTCGTAAAGTGGCAAAAGTAAAAGGGATGATAGCCGTAAAGTGGCTATGCATCAAAAGCCGTAAAGTGGCTATATATCAATTGCCGTAAAGTGGCAAAAGTAAAAGGTTAGGTGTGTTTGATTATATTTCTCATGTCTTTAATTTATGTATTGAACTTGTATATTTTTCCTCACGGAGTGATTTCGATTACTCACCCTTTCACCGAATTAATATTTTTCAGATTTTGTTGAGTAAAGGGCGTGAATGGCGAGCGATGGAGGCGGGTGGATGAGAGGCATAAGTTATTAAGATAATGGACGATTTTTCATTATGCAAGTTATTTAATTGTTTTGCAAGATTTTATTTTAAGATTATGATACTTCTTGATTTTCTTGAAGGGTTTAATTGCACGCTTATGAATTAATTTAGTACATGGACTTTTAATTAATTACAAGATATGTTTTCAATGAATATCATGCCTATTTGGTTTGATTGATGAGTCATGAAAGGTGAATTAGGATGCATGTTACATATATATTTTAATTAAAATTTTATGAAATTATTAATATGAGTTTTAGTATTTTTACATGTGTAGGATTTGAAGTGTTTCTGTCTTCCAGTAAG
>JAPKLY010000144.1:0-52507 GCA_026898435.1 Prunella vulgaris | reverse complement strand
TTATTATTATTATTATTATTATTATTATTATTATTATTATTATTATTTTCCCTTCCCCTCCATACATAATTATTATTAGTAAATAGTTCAATTGAAATTTTAAAAAATTTCATGATATTATTATTATTAAAAATTACTCTTATTATTATTAAAAAATTATTCATATGTATAAAAATAATTTTTCAAATTGTACTTGAACTATTCGATATACTCGATGTATATATAATTATACGTCCTTTATCTCATAAAAATTTACACATTTTTCTTATTTGAATGTCTATATTACAACAAAAGGAAATATTAATTTACATGCACATTCACATAATTCTATATATATTTACCAACTTAGAATATGCACCAGTTACACCGTGCAACTCAAGTTCATTTTAAAAAGTTACACAAAATACTACTGAAAAGTTACACATGTTATTATTGAAAAGTGTATCTTTAGTAGTGTAACTTTTCAGTAATAATTTGTGTAATTTTTCAGTAATAAACAGTGTAACTGTTTAAAAATATACTTGAATTGCACGGTGTAACTGGTGCACAAGAGACTTACTCATATTTACATATATTAATGTAAATTTTTTTGAAATAGGAGAAATATCTGTTTTTTTCTGAGAGGGAGAGAAATATCTATTATTTATTATCATTATTCTTCATCCCCCGCCTGTCCATTATACTTTCCATTTTCCTAATTTTATTATACTTAATATTATTTATCTCAAACTGGAGATGATAATGGTGGCTGTGCGCAAAAAATGCATCGGAATTTGATTTTGAAAGAGTATTAAATATTCTAATTTGACCAATTTAGTGGAGAATAAAATAATAATCTCAATGAGACTACATATAATCGAAGCGTTCTACTCGCAGAGTAGATCGTTGTGGTATTTTCCATTCTCAAAACCGAATTACAGTGAATGATAAATTAATTCCTAAGTGGAACTTTAACACTGATGTGGAGGAATATTATGTGGAAATAAATTAAAATAAGAAGTATTTTAATGTGTCCTACATTGGAAAAATAGTAAAGAAGTTTAATGTATATAAGTAAGAGTTTCGAGATGGTATTCAAATATGGTTTAGGAATCTATCCCATAAACCACATGCGCGCATAGATGAGCGTGCACCGCCTCCCGCCCCGCCGTGCTGGGTTCGGGTCTTTGGTGACTCTCTGGTCCTCTCTCTATCTTTTTAGAGACCCAAAGATATGAATCTGGTGGGTCGACCCAATTTGGTGACCCAGAATACCTATGAATCGTCTACGTCAGCGATCCGGAAAAGCTCTACGGATCTAATCCGGATCCTTGGATACTTCACGTCAGCAATCCTGATAAGATCCAATCTGGATCTTTGCCAAGTCAATGATCCTTTAAGGTATTCGATTCTAATTGTCAGATCAGCCAAGTCAGTGATCTGGATCATCTCCACGTTAGCATCTGGAAGGTTCCAGAGCAGTCCAGATTCGTGGACTCTTCTGCCTCCGTCGATTCCGCATTTGACGCAGTCATAACCGCCCATGAAGATCGTGGGAATATTCCCTCTGGATATCAAATTAATCCTAACATAGTGGTCAATTCGTATTTATAAATAGGAGTGTCCTGCATTCATTCTGTATGCACAAAGTTTCACAGAATTCGAGTCCTCTCTCTCTCTCTCTCTCTCTCTCTCTCTCTCTCTCTGCATTTTAGAATGTTTAGTTCATAACTTATGTTGTTCGTATTTCCTTTGTGTTTAGTGGTGCTACTAACAGAAAGACGTCAAAATTGTTTTTCCTTTGAAGACAATTACGTATATCTTGTGAGCACTAGCCATGACGTGTTTTGTCTTGCGGGAAAAGGTTCATACATTGACTCAATTTGCCTCTATTTTCGATTTACATTTTTCATTCATTGCAGTATATTCCTAAATCTTGTTCTGTACACATTTATACATTCCAGAAATTCAACATAATTTGCTGCCGTGCTACAGAATTTTAAGGAGAGGGTTGGAGTAGGTCCATCCTTTACCAAGTGTGTACAGTGATATTTCACAAGACCCCAAAATCTAGGGGCCCAATCTTTAATTTTTTTTGTTAATATAAATAAATTTTATTAAAATTATTAAATATACTATTGTAAATGCACACAAAAGAATACTACACTTACACGCCTCTTCTTTCCCCTCAATTATTTCGCATCTTAATTTTATCTCTTCTCCTTAATTCTCTCTATTCTCTACATCAATATAAAAAAATTTATGAGCAAAAACTTGTATTGTCATCCTCAATTTAATTCTAATTAATATTTCCTTAAAAAACTACCAAATTTATGGTATTTAATATTCAATTTTTTATTTATGTTAGTAACTATTCAATCTTCTTCAATTATTTAGCTTCAACCAAAGTTTTTTTTTTTTTTAAAGGGCTGAGTTGGAGAACATGAAGTATACTCCCTCCATGTATATGATTGTTTTCATATTTTTATTTTTATTTATTTTAATTCTATCTTTATATTTTTAAAAGAAAAGAAATTCAATATAATAATTATATAATATTGACTTTATACACTAAGAAGTGTAATTTATTTTGATTAGTTAAAAATTTAGTTTCGAGACATAAGGTGTACTATTTTATGTTTCGTGTCAATTTTGAATTAATTTAATAATAATAGTGGTATAATATTAAACTTATTTTTAAAAATAAATTACACTGTTTAAAATATTTATATTCAACACTCTCAAAATAGTTACATCCGCACCTCAAATCTTCTTTCATACTAATGAATGTCATTTAAAAAAAAATTCATGTAAAGTGTGAAGTTAATTAATCTCTCCATCTCAGAATAATTTATATATTTATTTTATTTGGACACACTAATTTACACATTCTAAATAAAAAATATTAATTTGTATGCACACTCACAAAAATATATACATACTTACTATTTGACACTACTTTACCCAAAAGTTAACTATTTTACTAAAAGTTAACTTTTTTCAATTTTGTGCAAAAGTATGCATGGATGCAAATTAAGGAAGGGAGTAATAAAAATATATATTATATTGATTTTTGTGAGCCTAAATTTTCTTATAGAAGTGTGAGTAGTTGTGGGATGAAAGAATAATATTTTAACCCTCAAATAGTTGATTCTAAAAGTCATCAAATGGTCAACGACTGGACTAAAAGCATGAGTGCAAGTGAAAAATATTCCATGTTATCTGTCACTTAATCATCAGTCGGTGCTTAGAGTACCGACTAGTTTTATTCTGATAAGTTCTTTTTTTTTTTTTTCTATTTTGATAATTTATTTAAAAAAATGTTCTATTTTAATAAATTTGCCGAGAAAACTAAACAAAAATCAATGAGAAATATAGAAAAAGATGAATATCAACCCAAATCATAGAAGGGATCGTAACCAAATTTAATGCTCTTTTTTTTTTTTTCTTGTAGTTTTACTAATCATCAATTATAAGGATTTGCTATTTACATGATATGTATCTTTCTAACCAGGGGCGGATCCAGGATTTGATAGCACGGTGGGCTAAACAGTAAATGTTTCGATACATTAAAAAATTATTTACACAATAAAATATTTCGATGTTCACTTAAAGTTGTGCCCTATTAAACTTAAAAACATAAAAGTCATCAATAATTGAGTATGTCTATATTCTTAGTAAAATCGTTCTCAATATAAATCATCAGATAATCTCTAAGAAAATCATCTCTCGTCTTATTACGTACGAAGTGCCGCCTCCATACTCTAAACAAACAATATCTTGACTCTATTTAGCTACATTGGGAGAAAATAATTCAACGGATGACATAATTAAATCCTCTATTCAACTCTACATGTGTTAATTTCTTAACTTTTGATTGGAAAATCATATAGGGTTATTTTTTGGTAAAAAAAAAAAATCATATCAGTGACCATAAATTCTCATGGAACTATTTATGTAATTTAAATATATTTCTTATATATTTCTTTATACAATTAATTAGCAATTTCGATAACTATCTAAATAAATTTTGATATTAAATATTAATTTAATATATAAAATAAAAATTGAATACATAAGATACAAAATCATCTTCAACAAGCAAAATGATAATATAAAAAATCATGAATAAATAAATAGAATTAAAAAAAATTATTATCTTGAATGAAGTGGAAAATTTCAAGAAAACCCAATTTCTAAAATTTCGATAAAACTGCTACTTTTGTTCATGATTTTCAATATTTTATACTCTTAAATTTATTATATTTGAAAAAGATTTATATATATATATATATATAAAGAAAAAGGACCATCACCGCACAATATAAATTTAACTTTCAAATCAAAAAAGATACAAAACGTTGTCTTCTACTTGAATTGTTGCCTATTGGGATTTGAGCATTAAATTTTTCAGGATTTAAAAGTTCATTTGGAGTGGGCTTGATATTAAATTAACTTGTTGGCATATGTATATATAGGAAGCATGTTCCAGCTTGCACTGGGCTACAGCCCAGTGTAGCCCTAAAGTAACTACGCCCATGTTTCTAACTAACTCTAACTCCCTTAGTATATCATAATGCATGCATTAGGTGTTAACATATAACGCCATAAATACATGTTCTGCATTATATATCCAATAAGATAGCATAGAAATACCCTAGATTTTGCAATGAAAATAATTGTGTGTTTTCATCAAATAAGGATGTTGCTTCACTCATGGATAATCATTAATAAATTAATTAGATTCAATTTGTTTGACATAATAGCTGATTATTATATATGATCCTTCTCTTTTTAAGATTTAATATAATACAAAAATTTATATAGAAATTTCTAAAAATAAGCTAAAAAAGTTAATACACTCACGCGCCCCCCCCTCTTCACAAACCACGCACACGCCCAACCCAGTAATATTCCATTTTAATTCCCTTTTCCTTCCCCCCTCACCCTCACCCCCACCCCCATCACACACAAGCCTACGTCCAGAGCTCAAGCCCATACAAATTATTCAAAATATTTTAATTTATTATTATAAATTTAAAAATAAATTAAATAATATTATATAAAAAATTAAAAAACTTGCTTTCAATTTATGTTATTATAGTAACACACATTTATTCATATAGTAGCACACATTTATTCATATAGTAACACAAACTGGAAAGTAAATATATATGTTACTATTATAGTAAATATTTGTTACTGTTGATAGAATTTACTAATCGGTGTATTTATGTGGCTCTTATAACCAAGGATGAAAATATCGGTATCGACGGAAATATCGGTACCCTGAATTTATGGATATATCGGTGGAAATATCGATATCGAATATCGATATCGGTAAAAAATAGAAAATTCACGGAAATTTCATTAAAATAATGGAAATTTAACATGAAATTTTAGACAATATTATTACTAGTCTTAATACATTAATTGAACTTAAAATCTCAATAAAATGAGAATCTTACAACAAACATATCAAGAAAACATACGTAAGAAATATAAAACGATACAACAATTGTTCATAATTATTGAATATTACACAGCTAATACCAAAATGATGTCCTATGAGCCTCAAATGTAAAAGAAGAAAGACCATCTTGGTCTAAGCAATAATGGTACCAAGTCCCGAGGATTGAGAATTGAAAAAAAAATAACCCAAAATTTCCCGAAATTTTGACCGATAAATTACCGAAATTTTCACGATATTTCTCGATAATCTGCACATTTTGAATTACCCTGAACCGATATCGATATAGTAACCGAAATTTCCAATATTTTCCCAAAATTTGACCAAAATTTTGGAAAAATAATCATTCAAGTGAATTTCCATATCGGTACCCTCAAATTTCCGAAATTTCGGCGAAATTTCGCGAAATTTCAAACCTTGCTTATAATTTATTAATTCTACCAAACAATAATCCAAAATTTTGTGTTCTTGGATATAATAGAGAGAAAAAGTTGAGAGTTAGAGAGAGAAAGTTGTTTTGTATTATAATTGGGATTAATCCTGTAATAGTTACAAGAGAGGTCTTATTTATAGGTGTGCAAGTGTGAGGTGACACCTTACGAGCCTATTTGGCTTCCGGTGTTGACGAAGGTCTGTAACCTTCGCCTTGGTCCCTCACAATGCTACCTTTACAATGTCCCATCCTACTACATACTTAACTGATCTATATACACATCCCGTAGGTGCACTGATCCTGGGCGAGCTCCTTGGGTGAGCTCCTAGGCCTTGTACTATTTTCGGGCAGCGTAGGGATGGGCCTCGGCTCGGTCTCTATGCTCGCGGGCGAGCTACCCCTTAGTGGGCGAGCTCCCTCGCGAGCTCCCCTCTCTTATCCGAGCCCGATAAGCTGGCCTCAGGCTTCCGGGGTCTGGGCGAGCTTCATTGCCTTGTGTAGTTTTATGTTGGCTAGCTCCTCCGTGTTGGCTAGCTACTCCATGTTGGCTAGCTCCTCCGTGTTGGCTAGCTCCTCCGTGTTGGCTAGCTCCTCCATGTTGGCTAGCTCCTCCGTGCTGGCTAGCTCATCCATGTTGGCTAGCTCCTCCATGTTGGCTAGCTCCTCCGTGTTGGCTAGTTCCTCCGTGTTGGCTAGCTCCTCCGTGTTGGCTAGCTCCTCCATGTTGGCTAGCTACTCCGGCATTTATTCTTGTAATCCTTTACCAGTAGTTTGTTTTAGTTCGCCTATCAACATTTGCCCCCCAGCTCGCTCACATCATGATATTTCTAATGTGTGGGCGAGCTGATTTATCTCTGTGGACGAAGGCTCGAGCATCGGCGAACTATTTCCATAAGAGGGAGTAGATTGAGCTTGAATTGATCTGCCTCTCGCTCTGTCTTCTCCTTTGTGCTTATATTTCCTTGCGTTCATGCATAGATGCATCAAGAGTGGCTTCGCAGGATTCTATAACCGTGTAACGAATACATAGAAGGACGTTACAGGCCTCATTAAAAACCTAGTCGTAAACCACCCTTGTGGACAAACCGGTCATAGGGAAAAAAGAGTACCGTGCAATCCTTTCAGATACCCGTAGGTTATTTGAATCTCTGCTTTCATTGCTCCATTCGTGCGGGTTGAGTGAGCACTGGCTTCTTGTGTTACTTCATACCTGCAAGTAGATACATTTGAAAAGTAGTTTGCACCCAATATTTCTCTATACCTGGAATATTTAATGTATGGTTTATCGGCGAGCGCTTCTGCTTTTGAGATATCACCGTTCACTCCGATTGAGGGATAGATTATTCCTACCGTTGGTGAATGTGCCCCCAACTGTTTATATTTCGCACGTTATCGTCTTTTACTAGCTCGTTTACATATTTTTTGGGTACTTAGTTGTTCGTCTTACTCTACTTTTGAGAAGCGAATCGTTCGTTTTACGTCACTTAGGACTATGAATTGTACCTCTGTTTAAGTAGTACGTATTCTTCGTCTTACACCACTTAGGGCCGCGAATCGCTCGTCTTAAACCACTTGGGGTAGCGAGTTGTACTTTATTTGATTCACGTTGGGCAATTGGGTTTCATGAACCTTGCCTTAGACGTTTTCCATCTTTTTCGCAAATTTTTCTAACTTCAGGCAGTTGGTGCTTGGTAACCCTTTAGGAAGGGTACCTTCGCGATCTTGGGCACTTTGGCCTTTTCCTACGAGCGTTTAGATTATAACGTTTGGGACCTTGGTCCTTGTGTATTGCGAAGCTTCGAACAGTTTGGATGTCTCACGAACCTTCGAAGAGTTGGAAATTTTCGCGAGGTTGGGAGACCTTCGCGAGGTTGGGCACCTTCGCGAACCTTCGAAGAGTTGGAAATTTTCGCGAGGTTGGGGGACCTTCACGAGGTTGGGGGACCTTCGCGAGGTTGGGCACCTTCGCGAACCTTCGAAGAGTTGAAAATTTTCGCGAGGTTGGGAGACCTTCGCGAGGTTGGGGGACCTTCGCGAGGTTGGGCACCTTCGCAAACCTTCGAAGAGTTGGAAATTTTTCGAGAAAAAATTTCTAACTCCATATAGCAGCGTGATTTACACCGGTTGCCATCAACACTCCTGATGCGAACCTTCGGCTAGTCTATTATAAAATCTCAATTTATTGATAAAACTTTTTTAGATGCGCCGCACTCCAGGTATATGACGAGGCTTTACCTTCTGCGTCTTTGAGGTCATAGGTGCCGTTTGCCCAGGCTGCAGTAACCCGGAACGGCCCTTCCCAATTTTACCCGGATACACCCGGTGGGGCCATCAACTTCTTTTCCAGCACTAGGTCCCCAACTTTGAACCTTCGGTCTCGGACCTGAGAATTGTAGTACTTTTCTACTCTACGCTTGTAGGTGGCATTTTTCATCTCTGACGAAGCTCTGGTTTCTTCGATCAGATCTTTCTCGACTGCCAAGGCTTCATCGTTCTTTTCTTCATCGAATCCCACCACCTTCCAGGTCTTGTTCTGGATTTCCACCGGTACTACCGCTTCAGTCCCGAAGGCCAAGGCAAACGTGGTCTCTCTGGTGCTGGCCCGGTATGATGTTCTGTAAGACCATAGGACCTCCGGTAGTTCGTCCGCCCAGCTACCTTTCTTGTCTTCGAGGCAGAGCTTCAACGTGTGTTTTAAGATTTTGTTAACCGCTTTGACTTGGCCGTTTGACTGTGGATGGTACGGAGTCGAGTAGTGCTTCTTAATGTTCCATGAACTGCAGAAGTCTCTCAACTTTTGGCCGTCAAATTACCTTCCGTTATCTATGATGATCGATTGCGGAAGTCTGAACCGGCAGACCAGGTTCTTCCATATGAAGCCAATCATTTTTTCCTGCGTTATTGTTGTAAGTGCTTCGGCTTCAGTCCACTTAGTGTAGTAGTCTACTACTATGACAGCAAACTTTACACCGCCTCTACCAGGTGGAAATGGGCCGATCAAGTCGATACCCCATTTTGCGAAGGGCCACGGGCTGAAGACCGACTTCAGTTGGTTGGCTAGGGAGTGGATATTAGGTGTAAAAAGTTGACACTTTCGGCACTTCAGTACGAAGCTAATGGCATCATTGCGAAGAGTAGGCCAGTAGTACCCCTGTTTGATCGTCTTATATGCCAAAGCTTGCCCCCCAGCGTGACTCCCACAAATTCCTTCGTGAATTTCTTCTAACACCTCGAACCCTTGCTTCTTAGATAGGCATTTGAGTAGGGGTAGAGAGAATCCACGTTTGTAGAGTTGACCTTCCACCAGCGTGTATCTGGCTGCTTGCTTTACTAGCCGGCTAGCTTCCCACGTGTCCTCGGGGGTCGTTCCATCCATTAAATATTTTTGGATTGGAGTGCACTATCCTCCTGCCCCCCACTCGAGGTTTGATTTACTTTGTAATCGAATGTCGAGGGGTTCTTTAGTTTGGTGGCTACAACCTCCATGACCTCGGCTTCACCGTTGCTGGTAGCTAGTCGGGCTAGGGCATCTGCTTGTGTGTTTTCTAGCTGCGGTATCTGATTGATGTAAACCTGCGTAAACATCGAGAGCAGATGCGTGGCTATCTTCTGGTAGGTCATCATCTGCTGGTCTTTTGCCTCGTACTCCCCCCGGACTTGGGATATTATTAGCTGGGAATCTCCGAAAACTTGAAGATTGGTTGCCCCCACAGCTAATGACAGCCTAAGTCCTACAATTAAAGCTTCGTACTCCGCCTCATTGTTGGTTGCTCGGAAGTCGAACCGAATTGTGGAGGTGAAGACTTGTCTGCCTGGGCTGATCAGAACTACGCAGGTGCCTGCTGTCGTGCTGGTTGATGACCCGTCTACGTAGAGGTACCACGGAGCTATACGCCCCCTCGTCGGATCTTGTGGGAAAGTTAGCTCGACGATAAAGTCGGCGAGCGCTTGTCCCTTGATCGCTGTTCGGGGTGCGTAGGTTATTCCGTATTGGCTAACTTCTAGTGACCATTTCAGTAGACGTCCGGTAGTGTCTGGTCGTTGTAGTATTTGCCTTAGTGGGAATGTTGTCAACACCTCCACTGGATGGTCGAAGAAGTAGGGCCTTAGTTTTCTAACACTCATCACCAGTGCATAAGCTAGCTTCTTCGTCGGGGTATACCTCAACTCAGCTTTGTGTAAGACTTGGCTAACGTAGTACACTGGTAGGTGTGTTCTCGCCTCTTCTCGGACCAGGACGGAGCTAATGGCAACCTCCGACGCAGCAAGGTAGAGGTATAACTTCTCCCCAGGTATTGGCTTCGATAGGACCTGCGTATCTGTCAGGTATGCTTTAATGTCCTCAAAGGCTCGCTGGCATTCGCTCGTCCACACGAAATGGTTTTTAAGGTGCAGCTTGTTGGCTTTGGCTGCTTCCTTGTACCTTCGCATGTTTACCTTGATTGCCTCAAAAAATGGGCAATTTCAATCACCGGACCTGGAGATGAATCTGTTCAAGGCCACCATATATCCTGTCAACCTTCGGATTTTCTGCACGGAGTCGGGGATGTCCATCTCGATTATGCATTGGACCTGCGTTGGGTTGACCTCTATTCCCCGCTGGCTCACCAGGTGCCCCAAGAACTTTCCTGAGTGTACGCCGAAGCTAGTTTTCTTGGGGTTCAACTTCATGTTGTAGTGGTGCAGTATATCGAAGGTCCGTTTTAGGTGGTCGAGGTGGTCCTCCTTTCTCAAACTCTTGACAACTATGTCGTCCATGTACACTTCCATAGACTCGCCGATGTGTTGGTCGAACATCTTATTCACCAATCTTTGGTAAGTTGTTCCGGCGTTAATGAGTCCGAACGGCATCCTTTCCCAGCAATACATGTTTTTGTTGGTGTAGAACACCGTATGTTCCTGGTCATCTGGATGCAAAGATATCTGGTGATAGCCCGCAAAAGCATCCATGAATGTCATCATCTCATGGCCTGCGGTGCTATCTACAAGTTGGTCAATGTGGGGTAGCGGGAAGTTGTCTTTCGGACATGCCTTATTCAGGACCGTGAAGTCGATGCATAGTCTCCACGTCCCGTTGTACTTCTTGACCAGGACGGGGTTCGCAACCCACTGCGGACATAAGGCTTCCTTGATCAGCTTGTTGTCTAACAGTTTTCCCACTTCGACAGTCAGGGCTGCATACTTTTCTGGTCCGTACTTCCTTTATTTTTGGCGGACGGGCCTCCTCGTCGGATCTATGTTGAGCCGGTGGCAAGCATGTTCCAACGGGATCCCCGTCATATCTTCATGGGACCTGGCAAATACATCCAAGTTGGACATAAAAAATAGCTCCATTCTCGACCGGTACAGTTCAGGTAACTCGGAACCTATGAAAAGTTCCAGGTCCACCGGGAGTGCCGTCAGCTCTTCCATCGGGGTGGTTTTTCTTTTTTTATTTTTCCACCTCGGATCGCTGATGAACTCATCCCACACCTCTTGTGACATCTGCACGGGTTCATGACCTAGGCGCGGTTCGAGGTCATCAGCTTGGTTCTCAACCTGGACATGTTCCTCAGCTGTGAGTACCTCCGGGGGTTCGTTAGTTTGGAGAGGTTCTGTAACTTGGGGAGTTGGGTCAACATCCATTTTCACTGGTTCTTGACCTCCCGCAGGTCCCTTGTCCACCTCCATGGGCGCAGGTTGTGAGTCTTGCGCTGGTTCTTGTACTTGGCCAGTTTGAATTTCCTCCACTCCTTCCATGGGTGCCGGTCGTGCGACTTGCGCAGGTTCTGGTACTTGGTCAATTTGTGCCTCTTCCGACTGATCGCCTACCTCCATCAACTCAGTTTCGATTGAGATGACATCTAGGATGTTCGGCTCGTCTGCTGAGGGGTGTCTTCCGTCTTCAAGCTTATGTACATGCGGTTTTTTTTTAGCAGCTTCCATCTTCTAGGCCTCCGGCTGGTCTCAGCTCATTGAGGGGCTCGCTGGGTCTCATTCCGCTGGGGAGCTCGCTTAGTTGTTGAGCTGTTGTTTTTTTACATGGTCAAGTATTGGTAATAGCTCGTCAAGCTCATCGTGGGTGGTAGCTCGTTGAGCTCATCGTGGGTGGTAGCTCATCAAGCTCATCGGGGGTAGCTCATCGAGTTCATCGGGGGTAGCTCGTCGAGTTCATCGGGGATGGTAGCTCGTCGAGTTCGTCGGGGTTGTTGGCGAGGTCCCTCAAAGCGGGGTTTAGCTCCTCCTGGGCCACCGAAACCCTGGGAGGTCGCGGAGCATTTCTCTTCTGTGGAGCTGGGCGCGAGGTTTCCCCCTCGCCCTGGTTGGCGAGGTAGGCCGTCGAGGTAGGTCGCGAGGTTATGGTCTTCCAGCGAAGGTGCGCCTGCTTAGGTTTCCGTCTAGCTTTGCGTGTAATGAATTGTCCAAAATCTGGTTTATTCGTGTACACGTGTGCGTTTGAAAACCTTTCGAGCAGATTTTGTGAATCAGGAAATCTGGGTTCTTGCCCGGAAATCCGGGTTTTCGTTCAAGAAGTGAAAATATATGTGTATCTTCAAGTGTTCTTGAGCTTTGTCAAGAACACCTTTAAATCTTCAAATCTTCAAACAACTCTCACTTTTGCTCTTCAAATTTTTTCAAAATCGGAGGTTCGTGGCCCTCCTTCTAGCGCCAAATTGTTGATAGAATTTACTAATCGGTGTATTTATTTGGCTCTTATAACGTATGAATTCTACCAAATAATAATCCAAGATTTTGTGTTCTTGGATATAATAGAGAGAGAAAGTTGTTGTGTATTATAATTGGGATTAATCCTGTAATAGTTACAAGAGATGTCTTATTTATAGGTGTGCAAGTGTGAGGTGGCACCTTACGAGCCTATTTGGCTTCCGGTGTTGACGAAGGTCCGTAACCTTCGCCTTGGTCCCTCACAATGCTACCTTTACAATGCCCCATCCTACTACATACTTAACTGATCTATATACACATCCCGTAGGTGCACTGATCCTGGGCGAGCTCCTTGGGTGAGCTCCTAGGCCTTGTGCTATTTTCGGGCAGCGTAGGGATGGGCCTCGGCTCGGTCTCTATGCTCGCGGGCGAGCTACCCCTTAGTGGGCGAGCTCCCTCGCGAGCTCCCCTCTCTTGTCCGATCGATAAGCTGGCCTCAGGCTTCCGGGGTCTGGGCAAGCTTCATTGCCTTGTGTATTTTTATGTTGGCTAGCTCCTCCGTGTTGGCTAGCTACTCCATGTTGGCTAGCTCCTCCGTGCTGGCTAGCTCCTCCGTGTTGGCTAGCTACTCCGGCATTTATTCTTGTAATCCTTTACCAGTAGTTTGCTTTAGTTCGCCTATCAACAGTTACTATCTTATAAAATGTTGTTATTTTACATATATTCATTTGTTTTTATAGAATTAATTAATAATTTTTCACATAATGCACTAGCAAAATATGTATTACTTTAAGAATAAATATTGATTATTCACAAATATTTATTTATTTTTGTAGAAATAATTTTTTTTAATATAATAACATACTCTCTCCATCCCAAAAGACATTGCAGTGTCTTTTGGGCACGGGGTTTAAGAAAAATGTATAAAAGGTACATTTTTATGAATATTATATATGTGTTGTGGGAGTGGAGTTTAATAAATAGTTTCCACTTTTGGATATGCAAACTTTTTGTGGGACAAACAAAAATAGAAAGTATGCAATGTCTTTTGGGACGGAGGAAGTATGTATTACATGAAACAATATACCTAGATTTAAAGGGATGATGAATAAATTAAGAAACACATATTTATTATCATAAAAATATATTTTGCTCATACAGTGACACACATTTGCTCATATAGTAACACAAATTGGAAGATAAATGTGTGTATTAATCTTATAAATGTTGTTATTTTATATATATTCATTTGTTTTTATAGAATAAATAATTTTTCACATAATGTAAGAGCAAAATGTGTGTTACTTTAAGAACAAATATAAGTTATTCACAAATATTTATTTATTTTTATAAAAATAATTATTTTTTTCATATAATAACATATATATTATATGAAACAATATACCTAAATTTAAAGGGATGATGAATAAATTAAGAAAAACATATTTATTCTCATAAAAATATATTTTGTCCATATAGTAACATACATTTGCCCATATAGTAACACAAACTGGGGGGCAAATGTATGTTACTATTAGAACAAATGTGTGTTATTATCTTATAAAATGTTGTTATTTTACATATATTCATTTGTTTTTACAGATAAATAATTTTTAACATAATGCAAGAGCAAAATGTGTGCTACTATAAGAACAAATATTTATTTATTTTTATAGAAATGATTATTTTTTTCATATAATAACATATATATTACATGAAACAATATACCTAGATTTAAATGGATGATTAATAAATTAAGAGATACATATTTATTCTAATAAAAATATTTTTATCCTTACAGTAACACACATTTGCTCATATAGTAAAACAATCTGGAAGACAAATGTGTGTTACTATAAGATCAAAATATATGTTACTATATGTATAAATATTTATTTGTAACATATTATTAAATAAATACTCCCTCCGTCTTTGTATATGTTGCTCGTTGCTTTTGGGCACACGAATTAAGGTAAAAGTGAAAAAGTATAAGTGATGTGATGAAAAAAGTGAAAAAGTATAAGTGATGTGATAGAAAAAGTGAAAAAGTATGAGTGATGTGATGGAGAAAAGTGAAAAAGTAATGAAAATAGTATAAAAAATATTGAAAATAATAATAAAGAAGTGAATAGTAGTTTCCAAAAAAGGTAAAAAAGCAATGAGCAACTTATAGAAAGACGGACGAAAATGGCAACATGAGCAACTTATAGAAAGACGGAGGGAGTATTTTTTAATTACATAATATTTAAAAAATAAAAAATTAAAATAAATTTTAAAAAAAGAAGTAATTGCCAATAGCTTTAAAATTGTTGGCATGGGATGGGGAGATTAATATGCATGGGTGGGGGGAATTACTATGCATGTCAATTAGGTTGTTAGGGGTTAGCCTATTACAGGTGACGCGCGGCGCATGGGCCTCTTTTTCTTATTTTTTTATATTTAAAAACTTTTACGGTAAAAATTTCTACTCAAGTGTTGCTCTTAATATAAATATTATATGACATGACGAACATAGTTATTCAAAATTAATATTGAACAAATTCACACAATATTATTATTATTTTTAATTATTATTATTATTTTCCAATAATAAAACTATTTGCGTGATTAGTGGCGGAACTAGGCTTATAGTGGGTGACCATGGCCCTCTCAAAAAAAAAAATCCACTAATCATACATATATATATATATATTATTGCAAATAAATATGTTATAATTAGTGAATTTAGGAAGAACAGTGTTAAAATTTGTGCTAAAAATAATGGCATTGCCACAAATTGACTATTGTTCTTTTTCATTAAATTGACCCTAATAAAAATATGATATATCATATAATTAACTATTATATATATATATTTTATATATATAATATGTTTTATTTTTTTAAGTTAATTCTTCCAATTTTATTTAGATTTTTTTTTCTTTTTAATTTATCTCAGTTGATTCCTTTTTTTCTTTATATTTTTCAAAAATTAAATTAATTTTTTGTTGTTGGTCAAATTTCTCTCATCTAAATATTTTTTTTACTCAATTTTATCAATGAAAGATAGTAGAATGAGAGTATCATCTCTTTTATTTTTATATTGTACAACATAGATCATTAAAATTATAATGAATTTTTGTCAATTATATGTATTCAAAAATTATGATGCAATTATTGTCTATCATTATCTTTTAAATAATATTTTTATACAATTATACATTTTTTTGCACTATATTAAAATTTTATCTTATGATTATTTTTAAATATATCATTGTTTATTAGACTGTCTATGATAATCTTTAATTTTTTATTAATTATGAATAAATATTTATTTTTTTGGCCCCTCATAAAATAATTCTAATTTCGTCCCTGTCTTTGATCTCATCTTTGCTGCACTCTAGAAAAATATTGTGTTCAAATAATAGCACACAAATCTTATCACACTACACGAGTTAAGTGTAAGAAAGTTCGAGTGAAAAAATGTAGATATATGGGATTTGAATTTTGGCTCCATGTTATTTGATAATCAAATTAAACAAATTAATTAATAGGGTTTTTATTGATTGAACTCGCCTAATTTCACCTTAATTTTCACTATGTTATTCTTCTTTTGGCTTCTTGTTATTTGATCATATTAAACAATTTAATTAATAGGGTTTTATTGAATGTATATGGACTGTTGCGAAAATCTAGGGCAATATGATACGGATATGGGATATAATTTCTTTTTAAATTTAAATGTGATTCTTTAAGAATACGTCTACTTATTTATATATTTTATTGCATATAACACCTACAAATTTTAAATATTTTAAAAAATTTATAAATTAAATGTATAAAATTCACAACCAATGATTAAGTATGTACTAATGAAATAAAATACTAGCATAAAAAGGCAGTCTAAAATAGGAAAAAGGAAAAACTGGACAATTAGTCAGTATTTGGTTATAACTGTAAATAGCCAAGCAGAAAGAAAAGGCCATTAAATTATGTAGCAAAGTTGCGGGGGAGAATATGCGATTATACCTTGAGAAAAAAATAAGTCTTTTGTGCACCAGTTACACCGTGCAATTCAAGTTTATTTTTAAAAAGTTACACAAATTATTACTGAAAAATTACATCATTAAAGATACACTTTTCAGTAATAACATGTGTAACTTTTCAGTAGTATTTTGTGTAACTTTTTACAGATGAATTTGAGTTGCAACTTGCACGATGTAATTGCATTAACAAATAATCCCGTAGTCAACAGTCTTGCATTGCAAGTTATTTCCACTTTTAGACTTCAACTTGTCTTTCCCTTCAAGGACAAAGCAACAAAACAAAACTAGGGGAGAGGGAGATAAAGTATTTTTATCGAAAACGAACTAATAACCTTTAAAAAATGCACATTAATTTCAACTTATGTGTACAAAGTTTTGTCCACAGAAAAATAACATGCGTTTAGAACAAGACCCAATTTACAAATCATTTGTACATCTTCTCTCAAAGATCCTTCTTTCTTAAATCTCATTTTTTCAAGCCACCTAGAGATCATCTTCTCTCTTTCACTTTTTTCCTATTTCTTTCTTCTGCTATTTAATTTTTTAAACATCGATTTACGTGCACACTCACAAAACTATACATATATTTATTCATATGTCACTACTTCATTTATAAAATACATTTTTCTTAAAAAATATGTCATTTCATAGGATGCAAATTCCTACGAGACTGAAGGAGTATAAAACTTGGAGTGGATGACCTTTCTTAACTGCATGTATGACTTGAATTGAAAAAATAAAATAAAATAAAGTATTATGTCTAATTCTTGAATGAGAATAAAAGCAAAAGGGTATAGAGTTTCTAGCAAGCAGAAAATAATGCACTTGGATTCACCTAAAAGTAAGGGACTTGTTGCCAACTTCATTATTGTATGTGTATGTATTATAATAAATATGGAAAAGTGAGAGTGTTCATCTGGATGGTCCTTGGAATTGATCCCTCAACTTCTCATATTTCTTCAGCTCCGCCATTGACAGTGAAGGAGATAAATCTTGCAATACCTGCAACAATAAACACAACGTTTGAGGAAGACCCGTGGAAGGCGGATACCACAGCATTGCCTATTTACATTACTAAACGAAATCCTAACAAATCTAAACAAATCAATTAAAGATACTATAAATCATATAAAATCCTAACAAATAAATAAAAATCTCAATAATATAGAAATGCAATATATAGTATTCTATTTTCCTATCTCCATCACATGTCCATGTCATGCTTTAGAAATTTGGGTAGCGCTGAAACAGGAAAGCACGTCTCACATGAGTTTTTGTGTTATAGAGTCATACCTCAACAAAATCCTCGTACTCAACAACAATGGCATCTGGTTGATCAGGTGCTCCTGAATCTGAATCATTAGCTGATACCTAAAACAATGATAATGAAAAAAAAAAACACTTGATTCTCAAAACTTGAGGAACAGAAAAGACAGATAAGCAGCAATGAAAGAGCTGGCCTAAAAAATACGAAAGTCAGATTCTGAGAAACTGATTGCATGATCATGTTTGAGATTCTAAAAGACTCCACTTACTTTGCGTTTTGCAGCATGGAACCAAGCATCAGCACAAAGGGCGTACATATCAGCACCGGTGAAATTTGGAGGGCATCTCAGTGCTATCTCGTAGAGTGATACGTCCTCGTGCAATTTAAATTTCCGAGTAAGTGCTTTAAGTACCCTGAGACGGAATAAAAAGAAAAAAAATGTGGATTCAAAATGGAATATGAGTTTAGAAGGCGAGGAAAGAAACAAACCTCTCTCGATAGGACGCTTCAGAATTAACACCAACGTAGAGGAGCTTATCAAATCTGCCTGGCCTTAAAAGTGCTGGGTCAATAAGATCAGGCCTATTACTAGCTCCTATTATAAACAGGTCCTGGCTAGAATCATTGAGTCCATCAATTTCTGCAAGCATCTGAAAACAACAAGTCACATTAAACACACATGCACACAAAATATTTCCCCCATATACATTACATTGGCCTGTGTGCATCTGCTCATTTCTATTGGGATGGAGGGCATTTACGGACAAAATTTACCTGAGAAACCACTCGGTCCATGACACCACCAGAATCTCCAGAGGCACCTCGGGCAGGGGCAAAAGAATCGAGTTCGTCAAAGAATATAACACATGGCCGTGCTGCTCTGGCCTAAAGTGATGCCAATCAGAACAGAAGTTTCGAGTTGCCCAGAAGTTTGTGTTTTATTCGCCTTTTACTTGTTACAAAAGAATAATAAAGTATTTACCTTCTGAAAAATGTCTCTAATGTTTTTTTCCGACTCTCCTATGTACATGTTGATCAACTCAGGCCCTTTTACGCTCAAAAAATTCAAGGAGCATTCTGTAGCGACAGCCTTTGCCAGTAATGTCTGAGTGCAATGCAATAATTGCCAAAGTTATTGGAGACTAGTTTGAAGGATATTTGAAATCACATGAAAACAACCATCTGTAATGTAAATCATAGTGGGGAAACAATGGAAAGATCGAAGTTGTGAACTTACTTTACCAGTCCCTGGTGGGCCATAGAGAAGAACTCCTGAACGTTTACGCAATCCAGATGAAAATAAATCCTTGTGAACGAGAGGTAGCTGACAATTTTTTTAAAAAAAAGTAGAAGATCAAATAAAGTGATATTGTCTTTGATGAAATGAAAACTTGCTAACAGGTTTGAGAGTATAATATGAAAACTTGAAAAGATGTATAAACCAATAAATGTTACTTTAATAAGTTAGGAAGCTGTACCCTAATAGTGCGCACTTTAAATAAAGAACAGAACCTCAATTTCCGCCAGATAATTTTGAAAAATGTCTACAATTACGCTCTAAGTGTAGGGGAAAATAAGGTTTACCTGAACAGTGTCCAGGATCGATTTTTTGACATCCTCAAGCCCAGCAACATCTTCCATTTGACGTTAGGCACCTATAGTCGCAAGCATTAATATTGAGTAGGATTATCACATGCACATAAAGGAGAATCTCTAATATAATACTACTATTTATCTTCTTGCCATATTATTGATCCTAACAAAATAATAGACGGGTCCTTTCTCCTATGATACATATTATGTGTGATATGTAATTGTTTACTGAGCATAATTTCCAGAGAGCACGGAATGCAAGGAAACAAGAAAAGTTAGATACTTTTACCTTTAGGGTACCAAGAGCTGATGCATTTCTTTTCTTTGATCGTTCCAATGCCTTGATTATATTTTCTTTACTAGGATCCTGAGAAGCATCATTTACTTTGCCACTATCTTCAATCAAATGGGCCTCAGATGAACTTGAGTTTCCAGTCTCCAGCTTCTCCATATTTGATATCATATTTGCCCCAGCATCAGCAACTAGAGCACGCAAATCCCTGGGCATGAAACCCGACGTCTGTCCAACCATATCCTTAACAAGATCCTCTGCAGAAGTCTGCAACGATAAGTTATAATCAAGCAAGACAAAATCCATGCAAGTGGAGAACAAAACATAAAAATCTCAGTTTCTTCATATCATTCTTTACATCCCTGAGCAACTAGAAATCTTGACCACATAAATATACAATGCATATGGGCGCTTTAGCAATGAAGACAACTCTGGAGCCCTTTATTTTAGTAAATATTATTGGCAGGATCACCAGTCGTTGATTTTGATAAACCTACTTTAACATTTTCAGCAGGGAAGAGGTATGGAAGAACCTACTTTAACAATATGTACATGAAAAATCATGGAGAACGAAGTGATAACGTACATCAGGAAGCAGTTCAGACACATGCTGAAAAGAGTGAGACAGCAATTGAGACCTTTGTTCTTCATTCAGAGGTCCCACTTTAATTTCATGACTAAAACAGCGCCGAATAATTGGAGGAAGGCCTTCAGAATTATCAGCAGATGCAACTAGCAGTACTGGGTGCTGGTTCATCATTTCACTAATTTTTAACTGCTACATCAGTGAAAGAAACAACCATCCTTAAATATGTAGATGTGGTAACTACGTGACTGCCAATAAAAGGTTTCCATCTAATATAAGATTATAAAGATCTGTATTCAGCCAAACTATTTATCTTCTCAAACAAAAGAATCACTGCATACACATAAAATGGAAGATAATTTGTCTTATATTATCCCAGATGAAAAGGACTAAGAGGAACTTAGAGTAATAGAAACATGGAGAAGCTATCTTGGATATTAAAAGGACTAAGAGGAAATTAGAGTAATAGAAACATGGAGAAGCTATCTTGGATATTAAGACCTGATTCAGTTTAAAATATATTTCTGAAGCAGAGCCAAAAGCTAGTTGCATGAATCAACAAACTACAAACTTACATAATCACCATCTGAGTTTTCTTCAAAATAATAGTTTTCATCTTTAGGAATTGGCTTGGTGCATTGCTTGATGACAGATGCAACTTCTGAGTTAACTCCAACTTGCTCATGAGAGGGTCCCTCTTGAGCAGCTAGATTACTGAAAACCTCAAAATGACGGAGAAGAAGAATTGTTGGAGAATATCTAGAAAAGATATAACATATCAACTATAAGAAGTACTGAATGAATCAAATGCAGTAAATCCAATGAAAAATAACTAAATAATATCTGCATGGTTTGCCCTTATACTGCCAAAATCACTGACAATTAATAATTTTGAAAACATGGTTTTACGTCACACGATTAGTAAGATAATGTTTCCTTACTGCTTAATGTTTAGCACCATACGTGCGAGCCGCATTAAAGGCTTCAGCTAGAGCAATAGATGTTTTCTTCTCAGAAGGTGTCATAAAATCATGACAACTATACTCCACCACATGCAAGCCCAATTGACAAGCAACATATCTTATCACGGTCCTCTTGCCACAACCTACAAATCACTTCTATAATTAAATACAGGGGAACGTTCTTCCAAAATACATTTGCTATTTTCAATTTTCATAAAATATCAGATACATTTTGACATGAATTTATAAAACTTAAGCATCTGATACAGAAATTTTATAGAAACTTTGGATGTTAGGAACAAGAAGTTTCTCACTGACCAGGAACACCATGTAGCAGGATCGAGACCCTGAATTTTGATGACAAAGCGGATGGAAATAAAGTTGGTGCAATTATGGATGCTAGAGCCAGAACTACATCATCTTGTAAAGGCAGAACACTTTTATTTGCTCGTGGAATTAAAGGATTTGGGGGAATGGCAGAAGGAACACCTCCTCCAAGAACAAGAGCAGTTTGATCACGATTAACTCTCAGAACACGTTCCTCCGCTGGTTCCATAGCAGCAACCTGAAAACCATCAATTTCTAGACGTGTTTGTTCTGTAAATCTTCAATCGAGCAAGCGATAATAAAACAAGTATGGAATTAAAATTCAATTTTTGACCTTGAAGTATACGGTTTCATCCCCACCATTCACCATCTTTTTGTTGCAAGGGATGCACAACTCTGATTTGCAGTTCCAATTTATGCTTACACTGAAAAGGTCACCCCTAGAAAGATATCTATCCACAGAAAAGTAATCATTTAATGCCAAATCTATTAAACCTTGGCGATCTTTTGATTCATCAGATGAACTGGTTTTAAGACGTTCAAGGGATCCACAATCTGGTATCTTTACAAAAGATGCCCTTAAATGTGAGGCACACTTAGGCAACTCTTCCCAGGGTTGAAGCGTTATACAAACAGAAACGGGTTCATTTTCTTTTTCATTTGATTCATCATTTCCTTTCACTTCAAACAAGGACCATAATTTATCTTTCCCTTGTTGCACAATGGCTTTCAAGCATGACAGATGCAAATTCAGATTAAATGCGAGAATTGGAGATACATAAGCCACTTGATGATCTAACGTTGCAGACTGAGATTGAGGATAAGCATATGATGGAAAGGCCAACATTGTCTTAGGAATGTGTGACAGAACTGATACATACTCCGAGGAGTTATTTTGATTTGGAGGGTCCAGGACCACCACTTGTCCAATTCTATTCACATTAGCATCCACATTCTTGATGAGTACCTGCATATAAAATAGAGCATACTTTGGGTGTCATACATTCAGATATCGAGCAGAATTCCCTTCAACAGCAGCAAAAGAAACCACATACCAAACTTTTAATATAGTGATACCATAGCACAGGTGCATATATATTTTGATTATGCTGTAAAAAGATAGCCAAATTGCTAATATCATTAATCCAGGAGTTAATTTCTCATTTCAGACCCATTAGAATTATGGATTCTTTTTAGGTTTGTTGAAACTTAGCTTCACAAATACTGAAGCCAATTTAGACACTTTTCTTCAAACAGATAGTGTGCGTAGCTAAGGAGCCAAATTAACCAATAAACTAGAAAAGAACTTTTCAATGCAATCTCGATACTTAAACTACACGAAGTAGAAAGAAAGGGAAAATTACCAGCGACCCTGAAGTAATCGATAATCGCTTGAGCGCAGCGGCGGATAATCCAACCAAAACAGAACCATCAACAGAATCTGGAGCTGTGCCCTTGGAAATGCTGAGAATACCAGCCGTTAACTGCAGGGTGGGGCTTGTATGGTCAATTCCATCAGCATCTTCGGCGGTTTTGCGAGAATTGAGCAAGGAATCGACGAGGGCTTTAGTGGAGGAAAGCACAAGAGGCTTCCTCTTCCTCCTCTCCACCATTAACGCTCAGTTTACAGAACCCTAAACCTCCATTAATTGATCAGAATTAAGAATTAAATATCTGACTTGAATTAGGCTATAGATACATGTAACATATATAGATTGAGCAACTCAAGACACTCACTCTGCAACTGGGTTGGTTGCAGCCTAACCGTTTCTAACTTTCATTTTTCTTACTGCATTTTGAATGCGGAGATATTTGTTTTTTTTTTTTATTTGAACAACTGTATTAAAATATTTAATCAGTAATATCAAAAGTTAGATTAATAAAATTTATAAGGGTACAACTATTTATACCACAAATTCCTCTAAACCAATCTCAATTACTAAATATACTCAATTTAAAATAAAAAATTAATTCAAAATACTAAATATACCCCATTTTTTACTAATATATCATTTTTCGTCCTAACTGTTATATTCATGGAGTCCAATCATCTTTCTCATCTAATAGATTCTACCAACTAACTCCCATTTTCATCCATTTTTCATCATCCAAAAATAATTAATTCCCTCGAAACCATTCTACAGTTCTACGCAGCCCTAAATTTTTATGTTGGCGATCAATTCATTTTTATCCACGTACACAATTTACAGATCAATTTAATCTCATTTTTTATGCTTTGTTAATGACATTTAACTAATCTAAATTATTTATTTTTATTATTTATTAAAGAAATAGTACTATACACAATAAATAATTAAAAGAACATTTGCCTATATTTGAAGAGCTCCGTGGAAGGGGTGACGTAGAAGAGGATGTGATACAGACAAGGTTTGAAATTTCGCCGAAATTTTGGAAATTTGAGGGTACCGATATGGAAATTCACTTGAACGATTAATTTTCCAAAATTTCGGGAAAATATCAAAAATTTCGGTTACTATATCGATATCGGTCCAGGGTAATTCAAAATGTGCAGATTATCGAGAAATATCGTGGAAATTTCGGTAATTTATAGGTCAAAATTTCGGGAAATTTTGGGAAATAATTTTTTATTTTTTTTTCCATTCTCAATCCTCGGGACTTGGTATCATTATTGCTTAGACCAAGATGGTCTTTCTTCTTTTACATTTGAGGTTTATAGGACATCATTTTGGTATTAGCTATGTAATATTCAATAATTATGAACAATTGTTGTATCGTTTTATATTTCTTACGTATGTTTTCTTGATATGTTTGTTGAAAGATTCTCATTTTATTGAGATTTTAAGTTCAATTAGTGTATTAAGACTAGTAATAATATTGTCTAAAATTTCATGTTAAATTTCCATCATTTTAATGAAATTTCTGTGAATTTTCTATTTTTTACCGATATCGATATTCGATATCGATATTTTCACCGATATATCCATAAATTCAGGGTACCGATATTTCCGTCGATACCGATATTTTCATCCTTGGATACAGAAAGGTTGGAAATTATGGAATTTTGGATGGGGAAAATGATGATTTTCAGGCAGAGAAAAAAAAAAGCTCCATGAGATCTGAAGGAGCGTGGAGAAGAAGACATGACGTTCGTCTAGTGAATTCTTTTAAAATTTTATTTGGTTGCAACAGATAAAATGACGACGCAAAGTTTCAGTTCTCATAGCAGAAAAATGGCGACACACTGCTTTATTTCTTTTTAATTGTGGAGCATTAACCTAACTTGAGAGAGAAGAAGACTAGGTCAAAATTGAAAAAGGGTATAATAATAAAAATGGGGTATGTTTAGTATTTTAAATTAGTTTTTCATTTTAGGGTTAATTCTATATAAATACTCCTCCTTTTACTCAACTTTCAATTTAATCCCGAGCTTCACGATTAATGTAAAAAATCTCAACCTTTTAAAAAGTTTCAATTCGATACACTTTTTTTTTCCTGCCAGCAACTGATGACGTGTCTCGCAGGAGCGCGTGAAATGTTGTCACGCTGGCGTACACGTATGAAATACTCCCTCCGTTTTTCTATAAGTTGCTCGTTGCTTTTGGGCACACGAATTAAGGTAAAAGTGAAAAAGTATAAGTAATGTGATAGAAAAAGTGAAAAAGTATAAGTGATGTGATAGAAAAAGTGAAAAAGTATGAGTGATGTGATGGAGAAAAGTGAAAAAGTAATGAAAATAATGTAAAAAGTATTGAAAATAATAATAAAGAAGTGAATAGTAGTTTTCAAAAAAGGTAAAAAAACAATGAGCAACTTATAGAAAAACGGACGAAAATGGCAACATGAGCAACTTATAGAAAAACGGAGGGAGTATTTTTTTTTGGTTAATTCTATATAAATAAACCACCTTTTACTCAACTTTCAATTTAATCCTGAGTTCACGATTATTATAAAAAATCTCAACCTTTTAAAGAGTTTCAATTCGATACACTTTTTTTTCCGGCCAGCAATTGATGACGTGTCTCGCCGGAGCGCGTGAAATGTTGTCACGCTGGCGTACACGTGTGAAATTACTTTTTTATATTTTATTTTTTTCCACATCATATATTATATATAAAAAAATAACAAAATTTTATATTAAATTTTTTTTTGAATACTATGGAAAATAACGTTTTTCACCATATTCAAGTGGGACTTGAAAAAACTATGTTAATGGTACCGAATATCAAAACCATAAAAGGTGGTGTATTTATATAGAATTAAGTGGTGATATTCGGTACCATTAACACAATTTTTTCAAGTCCCTCTCGAATATGGTGGAAAATATTTTTTTTCCATAGTATTTCTCATTAAAAAAATATTTTTAATATAAAATTTTGTTATTTTTTATATATATAATATATGATGTAGAAAAAATATATAAAAAAGTAATTTTACACGTGTATTCTAGGGTGACAACATTTCACGATCTCCGGCGATCAGTTGCTGGCCGGAAAAAAAATGTGTATCGAATTGAAACTCTTTAAAATGTTGGGATATTTTATAATAATTGTGACCTCATGATTAAATTGAAAATTGAGTAAAAGGTGGTGTATTTATCTAGAATTAACCAAAAAAGTATTTCACACGTGTATGCCAGCGTGGCAACATTTCACGCGCTCAGGCGAGACACGTCATCAGTTGCTGGCCGGAAAAAAAAAGTGTATCGAATTGAAACTTTTTAAAAGGTTGTGATTTTTTACAATAAGTGAAGCTCAGGATTAAATTGAAAATTGAGTATTATCCCTTCATTTAAATAGAGTATGTTTAATAATTGGGGTATGTTTAGAGGAATTTGGGGTATGTATAGTCGGACACAATTTATAACAATTATAATATAATATTATTGACCCAGATTTTTTATACTTCTGATAAAATTTTTGATAAATATGATTAAATATTAAATATTTTAAAATTGGTTCATAATAAGCTTATTATGAATCATTTTTATACAAAACTTTATTTTATTTAATAAATCGATAAATTAGAACTTTTACTTAAATTTTTTATTTTAAATTCATTTTAAAATATACTCAGAATTCTAACTAATTATTAAACTATGCAAAAACTTGTGTGCACTTCGGTGCATACCATATACTTGGATTTTAAGTTTAATTTTGATTTTTTTGAAAACACATAGTTGCACGCCTCATTATATATATTTTTGGCAATTAGGGCATTAATGATTTGTCCTTTGAATATTGTTAAGTTGTTATTCAAATATTTTTAAATTGTTCTTCAATTATTACTTACATTTGAGAGGGTTCATTTTGATTTGTTTTAATTTTAAGAATTTTAGTTGATTTTCAACAACATCACGTCAAATGCATATGTGCCTATTTTTCGGGTTAAAAGTAAGCAAATGAATTAAAATGAAGTGAGTAGTGTATTTATTTTCATAAAGAATTATGAAGAATATCATTTTTTAAAGTTAATTTATAGCATTTTGATGTTAGAGTCACTTACATCTAAGGCCAAAATATACAGTCATACTACAACTAAGGCCACCTATATTTTAACAATACAACTAGGGCCAAAATAGCCTTTTACACCTACAATTGTGTACTGGTAATTATAATAATGTGCTATAGTATATATATGTGTACCCCAAATTATGATTGTGTACTAGTGATGTGATGTGATGTCAAATCATACACTGTTCATATCAAATCATACACTATTCATGTCAATTCGAACATTGTTCATGTCAAAATTATACACTATTCACGTCAAATATCATAATTACTTATTTCCGGTGCTCCATAGTACAATAAGTGTATGTACCATTTACTAAATTATTGTACCATAGTTATTAATGTGATTTTTTTTAATTTTTCGGATGGATAGATTTCCGATCAGACATTTTCTGACGAATTACATGTGTACTATTGACCAAATTAATGTACCATTAACCAAATTATTGTACCATAAGTCATAAAAAGATTTCCAGTATCACATCCAAATCACTGAAAACAACTCAAAAAAGATTAGACCCCGAAGTGGCGAAGGTCTTCAGGGATTGTCGCTGATCTTGTAAACGGAAGGGCGGTGGTGTGATTAATGGCCGATCAGACGGTTGTAGCCAGAATTCCGGCGAGAGCAGGCCTGTGGCTAGGTGCAGTCGGTCGAAGCTCACCTTCCTCCGCAAATTGAAGCTCTTCCGCCATCGGAACCGACACCAAAACTGCCTCTGCTATTTTCAAGCAGTCACATCCGTCTGTCGCACCTCGCCGCCGTCTCAACGCACAGTCACACAACCTGGTTCCATGATTCCGGAGCACACAAATTTGTCAACAAACACCTTTCTCTCACTCTTTCCTAATCTGATGACCAAGAGCTTTTTCAGATCACCAATACTAACAGGTATACTTCCACTCAGCCTATTAGAACTCAAATCCAAATACTTAAGGCTACTACATGTGGTGATTGTTGTGGGAATTTCTTGATCGAGATCATTACCAGAAACATCAAAAACTTCCAAATTGCCCAAGAAAATTCCCATGTCTGAAAACCCCCCTTCAAACCTATTCCAAGAAATATTGAAATATGTAAGATTTGTCAAGCCAATAACCTCAAATGGGGGGAGCCCAGTAAACATATTGCTACCAAGATCCAAAAGCTCCAAGCTTCTACACTTTGAAACTCTTTTTTTAACACTTCCCGACAGCATGTTACTTCTCACAGACAAGTACTCCATCGCTGGAGCATCACAAACCTCTGAAGGCAATTCTCCAACAAGACTATTAAAAAGTAAATCAACCCCTTCTAGATTCAGACAGTTACCAATAGACACAGGGATTGATCCCGAAAGATTTTTATGCTCCAAAGAAACGAACTTCGTCTTGTAACAATTCTTGAACAATGCAAAAGGAATCTCACCAGTATACCCAATTCTTGATAAATCAAGAAACCTCAAGTTAGTCAAATCTCCAAGAAATTCTGGGATTGATCCAGAAAGGGCATTCGAGCTCAATTTAACCTTTCATAAGGCATCAATTTCACCATACTCATTAGGAATATTACCAGGGAATTGATTCCCAAACAAGGTTATAATCCTCAAAGATTTCAATCCAGATAATGCAGAAGATAACACACTACCAAGACTACAGTTCCACAGCACAATCTTTACCACATTTCCATCAGAATTGCATGATACCCCTCCATAATCTTGGTAGGGGTTTTTACTTGGATCCCAATTACTCAAACTATCATAAGGGTCACTAGTAATGTTACCCTTAAATTGAAGCAAAATCTCCTTTTCAGTAACTGTAGAGACAAAATCAAGCCAACAGATCACATAAAGGAATACCGTACCTAGTATTCTCATGATCCCAACATAACCCCAGCATTGGATCCACTTCCTCTGCTTCTGCTCATCCACCAATGCCTATCACTGCGAAACTACAGATTCTTGATTGAGGGGCTTCACTGAAAAATATCAAGAAATTGAATTGCATTGGTGAGCAATGAACAATGAACAGGGAGCCTTTAGGAAGTTTCTAAAGAGTTTTCAAGAAAGTTAAATGAGTGTTTGTGGGAGAGAGAAAGAAAGAGAGAGAGACAGAGAAAGACAACCTGTAAACGGAAGGGTGATGGTGTGATTAATGGCTGATCCGGCGGTTGTAGAGAGAGAGAGAGAAAGACAACCGTCGTCTTCTCCGATCTCTACCACATCACCGCCATAATCTCCTGCGCCACGTCAGGGGTAGGAGCGGAGACGGCTCGAGCGCTAGCAAAGCGCAGCGCTCGACTCGTGTGGCCGACTCAGAACCTAAAAGCCTCCGAGGACACCAAGGCTCGTATACTAGCCGAGTTCCCAGCGTTGGAACCTGGAAGCCGCCGGAATTCCCCTGAATTTCACATATGCTCGTCGTCGATTATCCGCCGCGTGGCGCGCCAGGTAGGGCATGGCTGGGCGTAAAACTGTTTCACGCCATCGAAATTGAGACCGCCGTTTCACGTCGGAAACCTAATCGACGCTTCACCTCCATCGCATCCCAGCCCAGTGCTCTATCCCCATCGATTCCCCTCCATCGCAATCCGGACGATTCCCGACGTGGAGGAATGAATTTCAAATTTCAAATTGTGGAATGAACAGAGATTGCCATAACCACAAAATAAATTTTTCCAGCCTCAGCTAGCTTAATGATGTGACGCCTACAATATTGATTTGACGTCCACAGTGTTAATGGAAAAATGAATGATGAGGCGTGTACAAATAGGAATGATAAAGTAGAAAATTGGCCCTCACTTTTATTATAAAACAGTAGGTAACCTTAATTGGGTTTCGGTAGTATAAGTAGGCCCACAATGTAATAAACCCTTGATGTTACAGTTTGAATAATATTTTAAAGCACTATAAATTCAATTAGAAGCTTATAATTGTTGTGGCATAAATATTCCTGAATGTGTTGGGCCCAGCCCAGATCCAAGAATGTTCCACCAGGCCCAAGTCCATAGAGCCCAAACCACGACTGAACAAGCTTCAGGACATTTAAGAAGTCAAGTGAGCTCATGTTCAAACCACCAAGGCGTCCTGAAGGAAAGAGCAGTGATTCTGAGTTTATCTCAGGGTCGGGACCAGAATGGTTAGGAGACCAAAAGTTAGGAAGATTATCAGAAGGCACATGAAGTCTGACCTAAGCGAGTAAAATCATTCTAAGGAAACAAGATCTAATGTTGATTCCACATCTTCATTGTGATTCAGTTACCTTAAGAGATAAGATAGTTGTCCAATTATTTCAAGAAAGAAGTTAAAAATGGGAAGTTACCTTGACACCCATGATCTTTAGGTCATGACCTAACAGGAAGAAAGACACGACATATAAACACGTGTATATTAGAGCTTAGCTCTAGCCATTATGAATATGTCCTTTCTTTATAGAAATAGTGGCTGATAATTATCGTTATTTCTTTGTATTTACAACTTTTTTTGCTTACAATAAAACATTACAAATAAAAAGAAATCCACCAAAATTTCACAGTCGATAAGAACACAGAAGTCGTCTTTCTTGAAAACCCCGAAGTTGAATATCTCAAATCCAACCAGTTTGCTTACAAAACTATGGTTGTTGGGGAGTATTCTGACATGGGGTCATAAAAGAATAGCAAAACTCTGAACAATTGAATGAATAAAGATTTAGGGCTACATTTCGAAATAACAAAGAAACAAAATAACTAAAAAATAAATTAATACCAAAATCGTCTCTTAACTTTTTCATTTTTTTGATTTGGTCCCATAACTATGTAATATTTTAATTTAGTCCTATAACAATTTAAATTTAACCAAATTAGTCCCAAGTCACCAGAATCAACATAAAACGATGTTGTTTTACCCATGTGCCGGTCACGTATTATATTTTTTTGGTGGAATTGGCTCACACGACAACGGAATCCTACGTGACATGATGACTGTATTAAAAAACCATTAAATTAAAAATAATATTCTTATTTCCAAAAATTAATTTTCAGTTTTTCCTAAAATAAAAAGAATAATTAAAATCTAATTAATAAATGCATAAAATACACCACACTATTTAGATTCAAAATCTTCAAAGAAGAAATAACTCGCAAAGAACATAAAAATCCTAGAAGAACACTCCCGAATCTCGATCGAAATTGGAGCACAAAATCGAAAAGATATCTCATTCTAGTGGAACCCAACATGCGGTCAAATGTTATTGCCACAAAGAAGCTGTCGTACGTGGTGACCTCTTGGAAGAATGGAAATGTTGGGCGTCGATTTTTGGATGTGAAAATTATTCAGTAATATTCAAATCATTCCGAGTGAGTGAATTTAATACACATTGGAAATAAGAATATTTTTTTTAATTTTATTTAATGGACTTTTTAATACAATCATTATGCCACGTAGGATTCCCTTTGTCACGTGAGAATTCCACTGGAAAATATAACACATGACTAACATGTGAGTAAAACGGCATTGTTTTATGTCACTTTCGGCGACTTAGGACTAATTTGGTTAGATTTGAATTGTCATGAGACTAAATTGAAATATTATATAGTTATGAGACCAAATCGAAAAAGTGCAAAAATTATGGGACGATTTTTATATTAATCCCCTAAAAAATCAAGAAAACCCTCCAAAAGGGCGGCGGAGGGACGTGCAGAGGTGGATGCACATATGGGCTGCACTGGGTTTTACCCCAGTGCAAGCCCAAAATTATCCCTATATTTTTATACATATTTACAATTAATATAGTAATAAGCTCAGCCCAAATTCTTTTAATTTAATTACTAAGCAGGCCCAATCCAAATTCCAATATATATTAGAATTAAGTATGTTCAGTAGTATATATATTACTATTAATATTAGTGACTTACTAATGGGCCCCTTAGCCCAATACCTACTATATGTATATTATAAGATTTTTAAAGCTAATACGCAAAATTCTTCCAGCGTCGTGATCGTGAATTGCTCTTTCAATGTCGTGACTCGTGTGGTGTGTGTCTCTTTTGCTATTTCGCAGGTATTTCGATCATTCTTTTTTTTAAATAATTATATTTTTTTAAAGCATAATGTATTAATGATCAAAGAACAATTTTTTGGAATTTTGGGGATTAGGATTTTCTTAAAATCTTTCATCCACGTCATTCAAGATAATTATTTTTTAAAATACATTTATTTTTTTTATGATATTTTTATGTTATTATTTGGCTTGTTAAAGATGAATGTGTATTTAGTATATTTAATTTTTACTTTATATAAATTAATATTTTAATATCAAATTTGCTAATGTTTAGGTACAAATAATAGAGAATTTAGTTAACTCACCATTGTTTATTAATAGAAAACTAATTTATTTATTATCAATGTGTAGAATTTTTAATGGAAAACCAACAGTTTACCAAAAAAATAAAGGGACTTATATTGTCTTTCTTTAAGAAACATGATCGTCAAGATAGTGAAGGTATCTCAGAACCTACATCACAAAATCAAAATAATCAATCTCCTTCAACACCTATAGAGCATCATCCTACAATTTTGGATTTACCATCAAATATGTGTATTGAGCGTGACCCGGGAAAAAAGAAGCAATTTTGGGAATATTCTATTAATGCACGAGATGATATCAGACGTGCATATCTAAAAGTTGGGCCTTATCAACCGAAAATGGAAGTGTATCCTGTTACTAAGTTTGGCACTCAAAACTGAAGTTTTCAAAAAAGCTGGTTTGACAAGTTTCATTGGTTGGAGTATTCACTTTCCACGGATATGGCATATTGTTTTTATTGCTTTTTTTCATGAGTGATGTTAATATGCTTGGTTCTTCTGCTTTAGTAAAGGAGTGATTTAATAATTGGAAAAGGATAAGTCAAGGACATAAATGTGCATTTCTTACTCATGTTGGTGCTGCAGCTACATCACCACATTCTATGTGCTTAAGACGAGCAGAAGATTTGATAAGACCAATTGGGCATATAGATAAAATTATGCATGTGCAGTCAAATATTGAGAAGGAGAGAAATCGTTTGCGCCTAAAAACTTCAATCATAAGTGTTCGATGGCTTGCACTTCAAGGTTGTGCTTTTAGAGGTCATGATGAGTCTTCATCGTCATCCAACTGTGGAAATTTTATTGAATTGATCAAGGCTTTTGCAAATTTGAATAAATAAGTTAATGAAGTTGTTCTTGATAATGCTCCAAAAAATGTTCAATACATTGCACCGGAAATTCAAAAGGAGATTTTGAATATTATATATGACCAATAGAGTACGTCAAAGGATATGTGAAGAAGTTGGAGATAAATATTTTTGTATTTTTGTTGATGAAGCACAAGATATCTCAAAGCAGGAGCAAATGACCATTATGTTGAGGTTTGTAAATGATCATGGAATTTTGACTGAACATTTTCTTGAGATTATAAGTGTTAGCGACACAACTTCACTAAATTTAAAAAAAGAGATATGTGATGTTCTTTCTCATCATGGTCTTCAAGTTAAGAAAATGAGAGGCCAGGGGTATGATGGTGCTAGTAATATGCGTGGTTCATGGAATAGTCTTCAGGCATTAATTCTTAGAGATTGTCCATATGCCTATTATATTCATTGTTTTGTGCATCGTCTACAATTGGCATCAGTTTCTGCAGCTAAGGATATCAGTGTTGTTTGGGAATTTATTTCTCACTTGGATAGTGTTGTTAACATTATAACTTCTTCACCAAAGCGTGCTTCTCAACTGCACGCAGCTCAAAGACATGAAATTCAAAGTTTATTGGTTGCAGAGGAGCTTGATTCTGGACGTGGTGCTAATCAAATTGGTAACTTACAGCGAGCTAGAGCTACTCGTTGGAGTTCACACTATAACACTGTGAAGAGTTTGATAGATATGTATGCTGCAACTTGCAAAGTGTTTGAATGTCTTATTGAGCATTCTCAAAATGGAAGATCCAAGGCTGAAGTTCAAGGAGTTTACAAAAATATGGCAAGCTTTGAGTTTGTATTCACTTTGCACTTGATTCATAGAATTATGAGAGTTACTGATTCTCTTTGTCAAATTCTTCAAAGAAAAGTTCAAGATATTTTGGCTGCTATTGGCTTTGTCTCTACTACTAAAGTCATTCTTCAAGAGTTGAGAGAATGTGGTTGGGAACACTACAAAAAAAGGGAATTTAAAGAGGGCTTTAGTGAGGAAATTGGTAAGGGATATCAATTTAACTAGGGTATTGTCGAGGGAAAAATACCCTAGTTAAAGTGTTGCTCGTTAATAAATAACGAGGGTTTTAAACAGGGTATTGGAAGACGAGGGAATTAAAGAGGGAATGAAAAAGACGAGGGATCGGTTTCCCTCGTAAAAACACTAGTTAAATCCCTCGCCCTGACCCTCGGTAATAACGAGGGAATGAAAACCCTCGCCACTGACACGGTGTCAGCTTACCGAGGGAATTTCCCTTGCCTTCTATTTTCAGTAAAAAAGGGTACAACGAGGAATCGAACCCGGGCAACGATCCCCACCCCCACGAATTCGGACAAACCAAGCTAACCCAACCCTTTTGTCATGGTACGAACAAGTTAATATTTGTCCTTATTCTATAGCATATAATACGCGAAATTTTGCCTCCCGGGTTTCGAACACGCGACCTCTCCTTTGGAGAGAGAGCATGTATGAGCGCCTAACCAATTGAGCTAGGCAAGATTTTCGTTATGTTGTTCAACTATATTATATATCTATTATATATAGATATATTATATGTTATATGTTATATGTTATATGTTATATATTATATATTACTCCCTCCGTCCCAAAACTACTTTCACATTTTCCTTATTTGGACGTCCCAACTCTTCTTTTACACACCTAAAAAGGAAACTTTTCCCTCTCACAAAAATCAATAAAATATATTTTTTCTTATTTTATTATTTAACTTTACACTCACATATTTACTTTTCCTTGATTCGCGTGCCCGGAACTACTATGAAAGTAGTTCCGGGACGGAGGGAGTATATATTATATGTTATATTTATATTATTCTTTTATAAAATGTAATTTTAATTCTTCATCGTATATAACTACTTAATTGTTATAACTAGATATAAAATTAAATATTATTGTAGAAAATTAATTTAATGAATTAATTTTTATTAAAATGATAAAATATTTTTTACATATACACATTTCTTGATCATTTTAATTAAATTATAAAATAGTTAATGTATATTTTTTCCACTATTTATTAATATGAGGACGTACATACATATTTTTTTTATCGTCTAATTAAAATATTCTCCATGAAAAATATAGAATAATCACATTTGTAATATTTTTCACTATTTATTTACACGAGTAGATATATACACATGTTTTTATCGCTTTCAATATTCTTCATAAAATTATAAAATAATCACATTTCTTAAAATATAATAATAATAACGTAGAGAGCCGGCAAATTATAATATTTGATAATAGAGATCTAATATAATAGCCGATGTCGATAATAGTCATTGTCTCAAAAATACACAATATTTGAAAATTCGACCATCTCTAGGAAATATTCATAAATCCTAAACAAGTCGCAAAATATCTCAAACATAAACAACAAAATGTCAGTCAAGACATATCATTATCAACACCATTATATCTATGATCATGTCCACCTTGAGAGGAATGGTAATAGTGATCACCATCTGGAGGGGCATCCTGAGAAAGTGGGATAATAGACAGAGTTTCGTTTAATTTAGTCACAAATTCCCCATTCATCAAGATCCTATAGTGCATCCATTTCCGACTTAATTAATTGATTAGGTCGGAACGCACATCTACAACAAACAATACCAACAATCAACCCGTACTCCAATATCCACATCAACATAAACAACGTCATCTATGCAAATCATATATATATATATATATATATATATTACTAAAACGCACATTATAAATTAACAATTAATAAATTGGAATTAAAATAATTTTTAGTTAAACAAATACGTACGATGATATATTTGGACGCGCGATGTGTGTATTGATACTGATCAGCTTCGACCCTGCCTCGCTGATAAGTCACTTACGTATCATTATATATACAATCATAATTAATAAGCTAATAATTAATTACACAAATATAATAATTATAATTATGAATTAATAATATATAAATTATATATATACATTATATATAGATACTAAAAATTTTTATTATTAAAATATATATACCGTGTGTATATATATAATTATATATTATATAGATCGAGATATATATATATATATATATATATATTTATATATTAACATACGTATGTGTTTAATTAACTAATTAAACATATGTATACATAATTAATATACAATATATATATACGTATGTGTTTAATTAACTAATTAAACATATATAATTAATTAACATATATAACCTGCACATCTTATTATATATACATATTGTTTGTATATATACATATATACATGCACAAATATAGTAAGGTTAATATAACCAGAGTCTACAGTACAACTAATGAGGGAAGAAGCCCTCGTCTGCCACATTTTGAATTTAACGAGGGGCGGGGGCCCTCGGCAGTAACGAGGGAATGCAGCTGCCCTCGCCAACTTTATCTGTCAGATATTCCCTCGTCTTTTTCCTCGTGAATTTGACGAGGGTTCAAGATTCCCTCTTTATTTCACTCGTTATTAACAAGGGTTTACTTCACACTCGTTAAAATCCTTGTTAAATTTTTCCCTCGTCAATTCCCTCTCTAATAACAAGGGTTCATGTACCCTCGTTAAATTCCCTCATTAATCGAGCCTTTTTTTGTAGTGGAAGGATTCCTTGAAGAAGTAAAAGTTTTTTGCATAAGAATTGATATTGACGTCTCCAATTTGGATTGTCAGTATAAGATTGGTCATTCTCGTGGGCAAACTACAATTGAACATCATTATCATTTTGATGTTTTTAATGGGACAATAGACCACATCTTGCTGGAGTTGAATACAAGATTTAATGATGCATCTGTCGAATTGCTTTCTCTCAGTGTGGCCTTAAATCCTAGAAATTCTTATGGATCTTTCAACAGTGATGATATTTGCAAGCTTGCAAGGAAATTCTATCCGGAAGATTTCACAGGTCAAGATATTGTTTGTTTAGAGTATGAGCTGAATCATTATAAGCATGATGTGATGCTGAACCAAGAGTTTCAAGTTTCTACACTTGTTGAATTGAGTCAACTGCTTTCTCAGAGTGGAAGGTCGAAGGTCTACATTATGTTAACTAGATTGATTCATCTAATTTTGACATTACATGTTTCTACTGCTACAAGTGAACGAGCTTTTTCATCAATGAAGCATGTGAAGACGGCACTTCGTAACAAGATGGGAGATGATTTTCTTGAAGATTCTTTGATACTTTATATTGAGAGAGATTTTGCTAAGGATATAGACATAGACTCACTTATTGATGAATTTTATGTTTTGAAATCTCGTAGGGCACAACTTATGTGAACATCAAAATATTTTGTTATATAATTTTTTTTAATGTATCGAAGCGTTTATTTTTCAGCCCATCCCACTACTAATTCCTGGATCTGCCCTTGGGGACGTGGCGTGGCAGAGGCAGAGGACCGTTTTGAAAACGAATCTGAGGTGGACAGCGAGGCTTGAAGCGGTGGACGGTAGATTGAACAGATCAGGCTGCATGGTTTGAGGTGGTGGGTGCCTCACCACCTCGTCGTCGCCATCTCTTGAATAGGGGGTGACGCTGTAAGATGTAGAGAGAGACCGAAATAATGAAGATCAGACACATGAGACTCATCTTCGAGGTAATTTACTATTAAATCATTACTAGTATATTACCCGTGCGTTGCACGATTTATAAGTATAAAATGAATATGAATATATTTTTGTTTAAATAATTATTTTAATCATATTGTCTATATTTTTTATGATTTTCTATATTTATTTTTAAAAATTAATTTTATAATATACTATATAGGATTCTTTTTTAATCATGAATGATTTTTTTATAAATTAAGTCAATTGTCTTTTTTTATTATTATTTTAGATGTGACAACATAATTACCCACAAATAAAAACTGACATCTTTAAAAAATATTCAATGTTCAATTTTTGTGATAATTGTTGTACAAATTCAATCAATTATTTTATGTTTTGTAGTATCATATGAGATAATTGATGATTTACATATATGTTCAAGAAAGTCACTATATTTACAAATAGATTCAAAATATTTGCACAGAAGCACTTTTTTTTTCTGCACATAAGCACATTTTTTTTCTACACATCACCTACTTGTAAATATAGTGACTTTTTTGGACCCATATGTAAGTCACCTGATGATAATTGGGGTAGTTACGAAATGATATATTTTAAAATACTATTTTTCAATTGATACAATATGCAAAAAAATACTCTATTATTATACTCATGTTTATTCTATTATGCAAAAATTTTGTACCAATTTGAAAATAATGTTTTAAAAATATATCAAGTAGAAATTATTATATAATTTTATCATTCTAATCGAAATTGTGAGTTCAATTTTATTTAAATGCATATGGTCCACCTCCCCCACTAATCTTTTATTCAGTTTTTTCTAATATTTTTAAAATGATAATTTATATATTGGTATCTCAGAGTTATAAAATTAATACTATATATAAAACTATTCACTAATATAAATATAAATTATTATCAAAATTCAATGAAATTCACATTTAAAAAAATAAATCCATCTCATATAAATAATATCAATAGAAAAAAAATCATTTTTAAACTATAAAATTCATATTTAAGATTTGAATTTTATTAACTTCTTTTCAATTAATGTGGATTTCAAGATATACATGAATTATAAATTCAATTTAAAGATGAAAAAGTAATTGTTGACTTAATGTAGAGTGTGTTAAATATAGGTTGTAATTATGATTATTAATCTTTAAAATGTAGATAATTGATTGGTCGTGTTAGTACTAAAATTACTATCACGTGTTTACTGTATATAAAATACAATGATTTTTTTCTTCTTACTTTTTTAATAAAATATTTAGTTTGAACATATATTTGTATGAAACTTTAATTTTTATCACAATTGTGTTTTTATATAAATGTAGTATAATTAAAAATATTCTTTATATATTTTATTCACAAGTTCATTTATAAATAATGACGGATCTATTAATTTTTAACTCTTTTTATTCTTATGCACACATATTCTTTATTTTAAATATTAATTTGATATATTATATTTTATTTATTAATTTCAAACATGCAATTATTTTTAAAATAGAAGAATATTATTAGATGAAGTATACTATTTAAAAATTATCTAGTTTTCTTATAAAGAAATATTCTTTTTTCTTGTAATACATACAAAAGAATTAACAAATTTTCAATTTATTTGTTGTGTGAATATAATAAAAATAGTAATAATAATAATAAGAATAACAACAATAATAAAAATACTAAAGAATATTATTTTTAAAAAGTTATTTTATATTTTTATAAATAATTAAATAAATAAAAAAATTTACATGTCATACAAAATTATTTTAATATAAACTTTTAATATTTTATTAGCAAAAAAGTTGATTTGGTAATAGCACATTTAATTTTAATTAGATGAAATATTAAATATTGTATGGACTTTTGGTATGACTTGATTTTTATTTAACAATTTATTATTGGACATTCTTTTTAATTGTGCATTTAATTTTAATATGATCAATATATTAAATAATATATTTATTAAATTAAAAATAACTTTTGGTATGACTTATTATTTTAGTTACTATTTTTAGAACATTTTATTATTAGATTAGTATAGATATTTGTTCCTATATATATATAACTAAGTTATATAAAATTAATTAAGAATCTCACAATGTATGGGTTGCTTATCAAATACAACAGCCGGCTCTGCTGGTTCCATCGAGGCCCCACTTTACTGGTATATATCAAATTAATGCCATTCATTCATATATTTTTGGTTGTCATATTTACGTAATTAGCAAACATGAGTACATTTTACAAATTAGTATCCACTTCTATTTTTTTTAACCTCCTAAGTAGTGATTATTTTTCCCCTGAGTAGTGATATTTGTGGCGAAGTATTCCATATCAGTTAAAGCTTTCTATCTTTTTATATTCGTTAGTTTCAGTTAGGGTATGTTTGTTTTGAGACTAACACGGATGGACGTAGGACTTTGCGATCACGCTCTACACGATTTTGGGATGTAACATCCGGATTTCACATCCCAAACTCAATCCACACCTAAAAATACTTATTAAACATATTATTACTCTTTTCAACACAACACTCATAAAATACCTATTATACCTATAAAATCAATCAGTATCACACTTTGATTTGACATAAAGTAACATCCTACCCTACTAAAATCTCAAAACAAACACACATTTTTATTATTTACCAAGATTTTCACATCTCAGAATTTCAAAGTCATGATTTGCTACGACCCCTTAAATCCCAAAACAAACATACCCTAAGACCTAAAGGGTACTCATTCTACTTTTTATATATGTGGTATTTATATCTCTTTCTATCTCTATAACTTTTTTTTCTCTCTATATTTTTATACATTTAATATTATATATTTTAATCTGTACACCCAAAAATCATGAGAAACAAACTGATATGGAGAGTATTCTATAAGAAGAGTTTGTAAATGATTTTTAAAAGATGAGGCAAAATCAGATATGAACCAATTGCACAGTATAAAATCAGTATTTTGTGTTTATTTTTAACAATATTATTATAAAAAATTAATTTAATAGTACTCTTTGATTTATTAAAAGGTCTTAGTCTTTTATGCATCAAGTAAATCGTGCAACTCAAGTGTGTTCTTAAGAAGTTACACTATTTATTATTGAAAAGTCACATGTGTTATTATTTGAAAGTAAATTTTTTTAAATTTATTTTTCAGTAATAACATGTAAAATACGTTTGAGTTGTACGGTGCACTTAGTGCACAAGAAGGTTATTCTATTAAAAAAATATTAATATTTTACTATATGGTGGTTGGAATATATTGTTCAAAATTTGGGAAAATATATTTTTTTGTCCTTTCAATTTCGTTGATTTTGTTTTTCGTCCTCTTAAATTTTAAATTTTGATTTTCGTCCTTTAAGTTACAAAAAATTATGATTTTCGTCCTATGATCGGTTATACCCGGTCACTCAACCAGTCACAGGACCAAAATCATATTTTTTTATAAGTTAAAGGACTAAAATCAAAATTCAAAACTTAAGAGGATAAAAAACAAAGTTAATAAAACTTAAATGATAAAAAAGTGTATTTTCATATTTAATTATATATTTAAATATTTATCAAACTTTAATATTTAGTTTTTTTATTTATTTTAAAAATATACCATTTTCAAACTTTAAGAATTAATTTTAAAATTAAATAACTTCAAAGATTATATTAATGTTAATTTTAATTAAAGTTACAAAAAAAAAATTAAAATTCTATGTAAAAATTAATTTATTAATTCTTAAAAATTATTTTACATATGTACGTACATTAAAGTATTTAACTAATAATAAATAATCACTTTAAAAATAATAATATTCTTATGTGTAATATACATGTTAAATTATTATTTTAAAATGATGAAATAAATTTAAAATTAAATATTCAAAAAATATTAAAATTTATATAAAATAGAAAAATAATTAACAAAATTAAATCACTTTCGTAAAAAAGTGAGTCTACTATTGCACCCGCATTGCTTTAGGCATATATAAAAGGACTAAATTATCCTTATATAAATATGAGATAAATTAAGTTTTTAAATTTTATTAACTTTAATTTAATCTTTGAAGTTATTTAATTTTAAAATTAATTCTTAAAGTTTGAAATCGGTATATTTTTAAAATAAATAAAAAATTATACATGAAATGAAATAGTAATTGTAAAACTAAAAATAATAATTGAACTCTAATAATATTTTAAGAAATTGATATTCAAATATATAATTAAATATGAAAATACACTTTTTTTATCATTTAAATTTTATTAACTTTGTTTTTCGTCCTCTTAAGTTTTGAATTTTAATTTTAGTCCTTTAACTTATAAAAATTATGATTTTGGTCCTATTACCGGTTGAGTTACCGGATATAACCGGTCATAGGATGAAAATCATAATTTTTTGTAAGTTATGAAAATTAAAATTCAAAACTTAAGAGGACGAAAAATTAAGTCAACGAAACTTAAAGGACAAAAAAAAAAAAATTTCCCTTCAAAATTTTGAATTTGGAGAATCGAAGATTAAATTTAATAATTACATTTTGTAGGTCATTGATATTTAATTCTCAATTGTAATTTATTGTTAGGCAGTTTCGAATAAAATAGAGAATAAATTGGATTATTTTAATCACTGTATTTTAGCCGTTTTTCTTCCGATATTCGTGAATCAATGGAATAAAATATTACTCATATTTGTATTTATTTAAATATATTTAAAATCAACAAATAAAATACATATATTCGTCGGATAATGTAGCATCAGAAGATATTGGTTGGTCTACCATAATAATAAAGTAAATGATGTGATTTTGAAAGGATTGATACATTTGCCTGATTTTCTCCTTAGATAGTCAAAATTAGACCTAACTGTTAATAGATGAGGATGTGTGATACATGAA
Organism: Prunella vulgaris; assembly: GCA_026898435.1. Taxonomy (NCBI): domain Eukaryota; kingdom Viridiplantae; phylum Streptophyta; class Magnoliopsida; order Lamiales; family Lamiaceae; genus Prunella; species Prunella vulgaris. The sequence continues at coordinate 9,780 of JAPKLY010000144.1, read as the reverse complement.
AGTAGATTGGGCGAGCAGATCCTATGCGGGGCGCCCAAACCAACAGGAAGTACTGGGTCATACTACGATGTCGTTTTAGTGGAGTAGTTATATTTTTTTTATTTTTTATTTCACATGTAATTTCTTTTAATGCTTATTTCTATTATAATTATTTTATTTTTCTTATATTTCTTTTATTATTATTCATATTTTTTACTTATTCAAATGTTTTTTCCAACTCACGTAACTACTCTTCCACCTATTATTAGTATTGTTATTATTATTATTCACATTTTAAAAAAAATATATTATTTTATTATCTCACTCATAAATAATTTCTTTATTTTTTAGTGAATCCCACAATTATTCTATAATTATAAAATATAAAAATAATAATAGGAGTAGTGGTAGTTACGTGAGTTGGAATTTTTTTTTTGAATAAGTAAAAAATGTGAATAATAATAATAATAACAATACTAATAGGTGGAAGAGCATTTACGTGAGTTGGAAAAAACATTTGAATAAGTCAAAAAATATGAATAATAATAATAATAATAATAATAATAATAATAATAAAGAAAATGATTTGACTGATATTTTTAACTTATTTTTTACTTATTCAAATGTTTTTTCTAACTCACGTAACGACTCTTCCACCTATTATTAGTATTGTTATTATTATTATTCACATTTTTTACTTATTCAAAAAAAAAACTCACGTAATTACTACTCCTCCTATTATTACTTTTATATTTTATAATTGTGGGGTTCACTAAAAAATAAAGTAATTATTTATGAGTGAGATAATAAAATAATATTTTTTAAAAAGAAAACGAGAATAAATTTGAAAGGCGGGCGAAAATTAAAAATGAAAATAAATATTTAAGACGAAAGGAGTACATAATTTTTTTTTCTTAAATAGAAGATAAATAAAATATAAGAAAAATAAAATAATTATAATGGAAGTAAACATTAAAAGAAATTACATGTGGAAAATTTCTTTTAATGGAAGTAAACATTAAAATAATTATAATGGAAGTAAATATTAAAAGAAATTACATGTGGAAAATTTCTTTTAATGAAAGTAAACATTTGTTTAACCACGCATTTGTTTCCATCATCGGGAAGCAGGGTGTTTCCCCTGCTGCAAAACACAGCTTGGCTGCAAAACACACGCTTGAAATGAATTAACAACACGAGAAATATTGTAATGTGCCTCCCATTTCAAATTGTAATCCTAATAATAATAAAGGTGGGAAAGAACTCCAATCTTTCTTCATTATTCTCTTATTCTTCCAACTTAACAATAGAACGCCAAAAACATACATAATTTTGATGGATAGATACTTTTATGTTACGAACCAAATGAGCCTATTCTTCCAACTCAACAATAGAACATTTGGACATATTCCCACTGATCTCGAAATGGTCGAATTAATTGAGCCGAACTAAAACCCGAGTAGTCTCAAGCTGAGGTTAAGTAATCTTAATTGTGCTCACATATTTTACATTTTTTTCTATGATATTAATTATTTATAATATATTCTAATTATTAATAAAATAGTATCCTATAATTAATAGATCATTTGCTATTAAATTTTGAGATGTAATTTATTACTAATTGATATTAAAGAAAAATTGAGTAATTCTATTTTATTGTGTTTTAATTATCATTCTTCCGGTATTCAAGTGTAAATCAAGACATTAATCAATTTGCATAAATTTTTTGGATATCCACAAAATCAATGGATTATTACGAGTGACTCTGCTGTTGCATTGCATCACATATCAACCATATAAACCCTAAACCCGCGATCCCCTCATTAGAAGGGTCCAAACTTTACCAGCACAATAATCTAGTTGAGGTAATCGATAATATACAGGCAACAGTCTGATGCAATAATGATACTTGAAGAAAAATAGGATGTCTTGAATCAATTGTGAGAAAAACTTCCAAAACTTTCAAGACTTTAGGTCGAAAGTTCTCCACAAGTAATATTTTCTACAGGCTTATGGCAAAGATCAACTTCAAAAATGTTACAGAACTCCCTAACCAGTGATTTGTAAGTAGCATAAATCAAGCTGTAATCATCACTGTGATGATCATCTAAGAGTTCCTTCACGCGTCCAACTTCACGATCCCTAATCCCACACGGGACTATCTGGTTAAAAGGTGTTACGTCTGTGGTGACATTCAGTGCCAAACCATGATATGTTATCCATTGCGATACTTTAATGCCGATGGCTGCTAATTTCTGGTTATCTGGAAATAATTCGAGGTGTCAAAATCTACAAGTAAGCACCCCAAAAAAAAAAAAAAGCTAGATATCCTATTCATGCATAAAAAGAAAAGGACAGACAACAAACTGCAAAGTGCATAACAATTTGTTAGGACAATGCTAATATCTTGAAATATCAGATGCATTTGAGATTTTTAAGGTCAAATAACACATCTTAGATGCCCTATTTATAAATGCATTAGGTGCTTGATGAAGAGAAGCCTGATTGAAATTCTCACCATTTAAGTGAAAATTTTAGACTGCACAACAAGCGAATGCAACAAAAATCGAGTAGTTCAAAGAAAAAGTTGATGCAGTTAACTTGCTTCCGTATCATTAATCAGCATTCTTGGCTTAAGGAATGATACTACTCCAACCATGTGCCATCCTTTCTAAGAATCCAACACTCAGGTTCATATAAGCATCTCAAAAAAATATAAACTTTTTGAATATTCATACTTCAATATTTACATGTAAGGAAGACTGTTCGATCCTCTGCTTACGTAATATGTTTTGCTTTATGCTAGTGACATAAATTACCTACTACTTCCATATTATGAATTAGAATGGCCTTTTTCTATTGAAGCAAATCGAGATTTGTCTATGTATTCTTCAAAACACACTAAATGCATCTCATAAGCAGTTAACCTCTAGTGTTTGTATGCTATTTCCAGGAACAAATCATTAACACATAAATAATTCGCACAATTTAAGCAAATATTCAACTATCTTTATCACATATGAGAACCCATAAAGGAATATCATGTGTCGGTTTATTATACATACCAACCCAGACGCCAGTTAAGCCCTCAACTCGTGAAGCCTCAATAGCAAATGTTGAAGAAAGAGCACGGATAACCACCTCTTCAAGCGATCGCAGATACCAATGGAGATCCATCTTGTAATAGCGAAGATTGATGATAGGATACATGACAAGCTACATACAAACAAGCGCGTGTAATCAGCACAATGTAAACTTTCAAATAAACTAGTAATAACGAGGACTGAGACGGGCTATCCAAATAAGTTTGGAGCTTAGTCTCACGAAATGCTATTCATTGGCACACACAAGAATTTTCCTATTTGATCACTCATTTGGAAGCCTCTAAGCATATAACATCAGGGGAATACTAATCAACACATAATAATCTAGAACATATCCTGAATGAGAATAAAATTGCTTGAAAAATATGTATATATACCTGACCAGGGCCATGATAGGTAACTTCACCACCACGTTCTGTTCGATACAACTCAATAGGAGCATTATTCACATCAAAATTCAAGAAGTGTTGAGAGCTCCCAGTGCCCAAGGTGTAAACAGGATGGTGTTGTAAAACAATCAAACTATCAGAAAAATCTGCATTTCTTTCAATCAACGCCTTTCTTTCTCTCACGATGGCCTTCTGCCATGACCATGCCTCGGCATAGGGAACCAACTCCTTATGCAAGTCATAGAAATCACAACTGACATTTGCATAAAGTATCACTACACTAAAAAATTGAAGCAACTAAACACACGCTGAATCCTACGAAATACCTTCTTCTGGGCGTCGAAATGACTGAAGTAATGTGACGAGCAACCTTGTGAGGTCTTTTAGAAGAGATTTGGGCCGTGGCCGGTGGTGCATAGCTTAAACTGGGGTTGGCCACTAAATTCATATATGAAGATAGGGGTTTTGTGGGAGGTAGAGAAGTCAATAGGGAATATAATTCGTCTCCAAGGTACATAAATGAAAAGGGGGCAACAAATTATCAGAGAAAAGAATAAGGATTTGGGAGGCAAAAAGCTTCAACTTGTAGTGGTAAGGAGTATTTGGAAGTGGGTGTGGTCGTCTGATGAGAAAACGATAGGAGCCCCCATGATTGGTTCGCATAAGCTGGGTAGCTCTGGTGCTGCCCTTGAAGCTTTTGTGAAGCTGAATTTCGCCATTGTTGTAACAATTACGGTTCAGATTGATGTGGTGGATTCCGCGGCGTTCTTAGCTCCATTAGATGAGGAGAAGTGACCGAAGAAGTCAACGGAGGCCGGCCTAATGAGAAGTAAGAAGGCCGGCCTAATACTCCCTCCTTCACAACCAACTCTTCTTTGATACTCGCGAGTGACAGATTTCTCCACAGATTTTTCCGAAACAAAAAATCTATAAATATATAAAAGCAGCAGTACTTATACAATTGGTTGATGATTTTGCCGGCGAGTGAACAGTCACTCGCTCAACAGTAAAATCGTGACTTGCACTTCCTACATGAGCCAGTGAACAGTCAACTTTAAACCAAGGTATCCGAATCTAATTTTGTTATTTTTTAGTCCATTCACAGGGACGCCTAATTTTTAGTCACGAAATCGCAAACCGTTTGCAAAAAAAGTTGAGCCCACACTTGCAAAAAATAATTTTGAAACCCTAGTAAAATATAATCAGATTCAATTATACCTTCAGTTGACAGCGTAGCGTGGCGTGGCCGTGGACGGCAGGGGGTGCGTCGCGTGTGGCAGCGCGGAGACTGTATCTGATGTAGTGCACAGGCGTGGGCGGCGCCGGCGTCGGTTGAGGTGGAGGAGGCAGCGATGCCTGGCCGCTGAAAATCCGTGGTAATGACTGAGGAAGAGAACAAGACTACAGGAGTATAATAGATGGTACAATCTTATGGGCCATTAATTAAATCTTGGCCCAACTTTCTCATTTATTTATTTTACATAAACATATTTATTATAAGATGAAATTGCTAATTTTATTCGTTGGCTATTTTTATAATATGAAATCACACATAAAAAGAAAATATATAAATGAGTGTGATCTTAAATAAATAAGGTATATTTTTATAATTTTTATAAACATATATAATTTTTTAATAAATATTACCTCCGTCCAGTTTGCGGTACTTTTAGGGACACGACTTTTTAAGGAAAAGTGTAATGAGTGAAATGTGTATGGTGAAAATTGTGAGATAAAAGATTTTAAAGATGGAAATTTAAAGGAATATTTCCATTTTAAGAGTGTGCAAACTTTTGCGGGACAAACTAAAAAGGAAAGTATGCAAACTTTTGTGGGACGGAGGTAGTATATATTATATTTTTTTTAAATAACACATATAACTTTCTTTTATATTATTTAATCAAAATTTTATTAATTTTATTAGTTTGTTAATAGTAACTTCTGATAATATAAAAGAACAAGTTTAATTTAATAAATAAAAAGTAATTAAGAATTTTGCACTGATTGTCTCATGAAAGATTATCATTTATCAAAATATATGTGATAAATTCAAATTTTAAATTTGAACCGTAAACAAGTTTGAAATTTAAATTTGAACTATAAACTTCCATTTGTTAATATCCTACTTTTTCAGAAACTCTGATGTCATAGTTAGCAATTATTGACCCAATTCACAGCTCGTTTTAGTGACCTATCAAAATATTGACTCAATAAATTTAATTAACAGATTATTTTACTTTCACAATATATTATCATATTCATTAAAAAAAATTTAATTTAATTATTCAATTATTAATTAACTAAATTTCTTTACAATTAAAATAATGAGACTACATTTATATTATAATTATAGTTTTTTTAGAGTTTGAATTATGAATAAAATTTCAAAATGATCAAAGACAATAAAAAATATAAATAATAAAATTTCTATTTTTTTCTATGTTATTGTCTTTATTTTATTATTATCTACTTAATTTTTTAAAGTATATAAATAATTATTAAAATTATATGCCTACTAATATATTTTTTTATAAATTGATTAACAACAAATAGTTAAATTATATTTGCAATGAAGGCGTGGAATATAGTTGTGTAATTTAAAAAAATGGGGTTAATTCTATGAAAAATGCACCACCTTATACTCAACTTTCAATTTAATCTTGGTCTTCACGATTATTATTAAAAAAATCCAACATTTTACGAAATTTCAATTCGATACATGTTCTTTCATTTACGGCCGGCAACTAATGACGTGGCTCATCGGAGCACGTGAAAGTTTACTACACTAACGTACACATTTAATTACCTTTTTATTTTTTTAAAATTTTTACATCATATATCATATGCATATATATAAAAAAATACTTTTTATTTAAAAATATTTTTTGGCTGTAGAAGGGAAAGACGATTTATATGTTTGTAGTATTCAATATCTGATTCACAAAACACTTGAAAAAATATTCAAATACCCTAGGAAAAATTATCCAAAATTATATCAAATTCTGAAATGTCTCAATACTGGGGGTTTGAATTTCTAAAATCTATGTATGCACACCAGCATGACAAACTTTTACTCACCCCGATGAGACACATTATTTAGTGCAATTCACTAACACTTTGAATTTCGGAGTTCTGCTACTTTTTATTATTTTCTTATATAGAAGAGATTTAAGGGTTTCTGCTATTGTTGAAAAAAAGTATAGTTGCAATTGATTATAATTTATGGATTGTTGCTTTTAAATCTTTGCCAAACCAAGCTATTAATTTTCTAAATTTTCTTACTATTGAGAAATTTTTATTTTTTTCCAGGAAAGTTGGAATCAATTGAATTTTTCGTTGAAATATATAGATTGCGATAACCAATAGAACAAAAAAATTATAATTTTTATCTGAGCATTAGATTTGCACTAATGAATTAATTGAATATTTGAATTTATTAGTAATGAATAGTGCAAATACAACTAACTGAGGAGATCATTTTTTGAAGTTCACAAGTGAGAATTGAACAAGTAAGTAGACGATGATAACAAGTACATTGTTATAAAATTAACTACAGATGAGAAGCTGATAAATTATTTTATCTCCTTTAATTGATGTTGAGGTATTTTGTTATGTTTTAAAATTTTGGACGAGAAAAGGTAATTATTTAAAGTTTATTCATCTATATACAATTTTTTATATGTGTGTTTTCCCTGTATAACAATCTGTTGAAAAAGATTTAATGAAATTGAGCATGTGTTAATGAGGCAATGTTAATAATAAACTATTTAGCTAATTTATTGTTGAATAAATATTAATTAATATTGATGATATATTTGGTAGATTAAAAAGAATGATGATGCAACCAATCAAGGAAATGTTGGTTTGATTCATTATGAAATCATGTATTAAACTTAGTTTATAATTGAGTTATTCTTTTACGATTTTAATAAAAGCATTAATGAGTTAATGGTGAGATTTTATTTCTCTTAGGTGTCAACTGAAGATTGTGTATGCACCCCCAATCAAGATAGAAGGTGAAGTTGTATAGAGAAACTTCCAATAAAGAGTGGCCCAAAGAGATGTTTATTTCATGAAGAAGCGATGTGTCTAGGTATAGAGATAATTTTTAATGATAGTTGAATATGATGAAAGTTTATGAGTTTCTGAAGTTGCAAAATGAAGTTTAAACAAACAGCTATGCTTTTGAGTTTATGTTCCATGGAAAGATTATCGATTGGCTCCTAAATGTTACTTTCTGCAATGCATCTCCTACAAGTTAAGTTATAAAAGTATTCGACTACTATGTATTACTAGAGGTGTTTAAGAATATTGATGATTTTAAGAGTTTTAAATTTTTAATAGAATATTTAAATCTTTAAATTTTTTAAATCTAGAAATATAAAAAGAACATTTACAAAATGACTTAGCTATAAATAAACAAGAAAAATATAAATTTATATAAGATGATATTATACATGATACATATTCTATGTCTTCTATTATTATGATTCATGTGTTTATTGAGTTTCTATTATATTATAAATTAAAGTGCAATTCAAGTAGCTAGAACGATACAAATTTATTTAATGTATAAGTCTATTCATATATTTTATCAGGATATTTTAATACGATATTAAAAAAATTATCGTGCATCGCACTGGTACAATACTTGAATAATTATTGTTCATCATAAAATTTATTATTGTTCACCATAAAATTTATTGTGTGTATCATTCACATAATACTTTGCTTTTTTTTTTTTTTTTTTGTAAAACTAACAATTGAGTTTCTTCACAAAAATGTAGTTAAAGAGAATAAATGCATATTAAAATCAACTCACAAAACACTCTATTTTTAAACAAAGTAACTTCCCGCATATTACGCTAAATATTATTAAGAATTAAGATTCATGGTATATAATATTTTTATAACATAATAAAAATTAAAAATTTTAAATTATATATTAATGATATTTAATATGAATTTTATTTTTCATAATTGTAAAATTTTGTTGTATAAAAAGTTATTAATTTTTTTTTTGTTATAAATACTAGTAAAATTCAAAATAATTTTTTTTTTATTTGATTGATCAAACTATTTTCTTTAGAAAATAGATAGTCCCAAAAAAAATCATAAAAAACTATTGATTAATTAAATTAAAATGCTTAACAAATTAAAATTTGTGGACATATATATATATATACTTATATATATATATATATTTAAGTTTAAGTAAAAAATAATATAAAAGAAAGTAGTAAAACAAAAAATAATTTATTTTAATTTAATTTTAGTTAAAATTTTTATTTTGATATTAAAAAATTCATATAAAAAGAGTTAATTTACACATCAAAATTTAAAAAGCAAATCAATGACACACCATCAAACTTAACCACATCATGAATAATGCTAAAATTTAAATGGATGATTTACATATAGGTTCAAGAAAGTCACTATATTTACAAATAGGTTCAAAATATTAACACAGAAGCACATTTTATTCTGCACAAAAGCACATTTTTTTTCTGCACAACACCTATTTGTAAATATAGTGACTTTTTTGAACCTATATATAAGTCACCCAATTTAAATCCCTACTCTCTTTGGCCTGGAAGATATTGTATAGTTAAATTTTCTGAAAGTTTTGTTTATGAGTTAACTTATAGTGTTTAAATGGATAAACACAAAAACTCGTATGCAATATTGCACAAAACCCGACCCGTGCAATATCCCCAAAGTTTTGTTTATCCTCCTCGTAATGCATTTCCACCTAGCCCAACAATAAGTGACAATTAATCAAATGTAGATTCGTTGAGTTCATGTGCTTCTAGAAGTCCCTATAAATGGTTCTCCTTATTGCAAAGGGAGGACTGACTGGTTTTTGGCTGGGGTGTTGGCTAGTTGTTTGACTGGTTATCCTTATTATACATACCAACCCAGACTCCAGTCAAGCCCTCAACTCGTGAAGCCTCAATAGCAAATGTTGAAGAAAGAGCACAGATAACCACCTCTTCAAGCGATCGCAGATACCAATGGAGATCCATCTTGTAATAACGAAGATTGATAATAGGATACATGACAAGCTACATACAAACAAGTGCGTGTAATCAATCAGCACAATGTAAACTTTCAAATAAACTAGATATAACGGGATATCCAAATAAGTTTGGAGCTCAGTCTCATGGAATGCTATTCATAGGCCCACACAAGAATTTTTCTTATTTGATTACTCATTCGGAAGCCTCTAAGCATATAACATCAGGGGAATACTAATCAACTCATAATAATCTAGAGCATATCCTGAATGAGAATAAAATTGCTTGAAA